>PVKZ01004212.1:0-91266 GCA_004027375.1 Macroglossus sobrinus | reverse complement strand
AGGAAAGGAAAGGAAAGGAAAGGAAAGGAAAGGAAAGGAAAGGAAAGGAAAGGAAGAAAGAAAGAAAGAAAGGCCCTGCATATTTTTATGCTGGCTGCCTTTCCGTGGCATTGTCACACGGAGTCCACCCTGTTGGAACAGGCCCCTGCTGCAGAGGTGACGATGAAGGAGGCCACCAGAGCTCAGCTAATTGATGCTCGGGCATCTCACGTGATCTGAGACTCGAGGCTGCGTGTCGCAGAATGTTCTGGCAACAAACGTCTGGAGACTGTGTGAACATTTAGCCACCACTTTAGGATGCCAAGCATTGGAGCTACAGATGGTGACAGCCCTACGAGGAAGGGATAGTGTCGTCCTCGTCTTCCAGAAGACAAACACCTTGCCTGGGGTCACAGAGGACATAGGTGATGGGCGGCGGGTCAGCCACGGGCTGCTGTCTGGGAAGCTGTCGCTCTTAACCGCCGGGCTGGTTCGCCTTCATGTCCCACTAAGCGGCCCGCTGGGGACGTGGGTCCCTCCCACCTCATCACGTGGTGGCCTGCGGCTCGACTCTTTGCATGCCACTGTGTTCCAAGTTGTTAAATCAGACCTGAGTGGTGGGGATGCGATGCGTGCAAAGCGGGGTGCAGCAATGGGCGCCACCCCGAGTTAACGAACTGACTGCAGGGAGGCCAAGGGCCAACAGCCCTGACGCCAGCCCTCTGTGTGTCTAAACTCCAGGCAGAGGTGGCCGGTCACGGTATCCACCTGCCTCCTTAGCCTCTGTGACCAAAAGCTGATTTCTAAATTGCCGAGTAACTGAAAATCTCTTCTGTGTCTTTAATACATGTGATACACGTTATTATTTTTTAGTACTGTTATTATCTTCAATGTTATTCTTTCAAATAATGTATCGAGAAACATGATTAAATAATGTTACGATGTTTTTAAATGCTATCATTTAAAAAAAACTCGATATGTAACTTAGGTGGAAAGAATGATTTTTTTCACTATTCTGCTATCATCAAATCCACGATCACCTTATAGGTGCCGTGGGCTGTCATGGACCCCCCCTGCCCTCACTCTGGAAGGGCAGGGACTGGACAGAGATGAGGGATGCTGGCTGGGGACACTCGTGGCTCCTCCCAGGCGCTCTTCCTAATCTGCCGGGCGTGCTCAGGTACAAAGCTGTCTTAAACAGGTGTGGCCCAGGGATTCGGGAGCTCTGCAGGCCACCAGCTCTGGCTGGGACATGGGCTCCCTCGTCCCTCTCTCTGGATCCACGGTGCGCACTGGCAGCCTACCCGAGCTCGCGCTGACCTCCGAAGCCTGGTGTCATCCCCAAAGCCGGAGAAGTCGTGGGCATGGGGAGCTGCCGGCTTGTCCTCCTCCATGCTCCCAGATTTGCTTCTTTCATGGGGTTATCCTTTCTCCTAGACTAGCCTTTCCTCAGAAGTGAAGGAGACAGGTCAAGACTCAGGCAGAGGTTTTCAGGGACATGGGAATGGGAAGAAGCGCTTGCCCTGCTTTGGGATGGCACGCCTGGGCAAGAAGCAAATGCTTATCTTTGCTTTGGACCGGGGCTCAGGGAGAAAGGAGAGGGGCCTGGAGAATGGAGAGTAAGTTGGGATCGGAGCAAAGGGCCACCAGGTAACCAGGTGCTCCTGTCCTCGGCCTTGGCCTTGGCCTTGGCTTCTGTACTCGTATTTCCCTCCTGAACCTGGCAGAGGGAAGATGCTCTGACATAGAAGCGGGTGTTCCCAAACCCCCAGCTATCAACCAACACACACACACCGCAGTGCTTAATGCGAGACTAGCCCGGATGAAATATCCTATCCTTCATCCTGACACCGGCTGCACGCACCGCCCACAGAGAACGAATTCTGGGCCGACGAGGATGACAGTACGTTTCAGAGCACCATTATCATAAATGAACGCAAGGAGTGTCAGAAATACAGCAATGCCACCCAGAAGACAGTGACGTCTAACCGCCACCCACGTGCCACCCAGGTCTTTTGCGGAAAAATGATGCCAAACGGTTGTATTTTATTTTAGTTTAGATATAATTTTTAGAAACTTTAACACAAAGTCCTGGAGTTCACAGCGTATGGAGAAAGAGCCGTGGTTATTCTCCGACTGTCTCAGATGACTGTGTGGGTGGACCCACCGGGGAAGGCGCTTTGTCATCGATGCAGAGTCACCGTCGAGATGTGGGGCCACAGCCCGTGGCATGACACCGGGGAGCCAAATAGCAGGGGACAGCCGACGAGCCTCGGACCACAGAATGATCAGCTCGAGTTCTCTGCGGCTGTCCGTTCCCCACGGGTTTGAACCCAAGCACTAACCCCGACCCAACAAATCTGTCCCGCCCGGGGCCGTGACGACTCCAGACTGGGTAGCCGCAGCCACACTCGAACATCCGAGGCAATAGTAGTTAGCATGGTTCGGGTTGTTTGGGTTGGGGTCAGCAGCATCAGCACGTGTATGTATTTTGTTCTGTGTCTAATTTCATGCGTTGGTTTGGGGGTGTGTGAGTAACGATTACAGGATTTACTCTCGTCAACAGATCCATGCGTCACCGCAAGCTGAAAATCTATATGCGTGCCACGGTTATGATAATGTCACAACCAAATGAGTCAACACAATGGTGGGCGTGCGCATCAGCCGGGAAGGTCCCCACCCCCGCCGGGAGGGTGCTCGTGCTTCTGTGGTGCCACCTGCTGGAGCATCCGGTCATCACGATGGATGCCTGTCCCCACTCCCACCCCCCCAGGCGCCTTTTCACAAAAACCAACCTTACTACTCTTCCTTACTACTCTTAAAAACGTCACAAACCTTTATGAGGCGATTGAAAAAGAAAAAAGTATATACATTTTTTAAGGAAGAACATCACATAGCTTCGTGTCGTTTCTTCATTCTCTTTCTCTCCCCACCCGAGTCAGCTTTCCCATCTTAAAAAGCCATCGAGTGCAAACTAGAGAAGAGGAGAACCAAGGAATGGAGGGACAACGATGAGCACATTTGGCCACGCCTACACGACAATGTCACGAGAATCGCACTGTTATCAACGGCACGAGGCAGCCTTCGCTTCCCGTGGACGTGCAGACGCCTCGTGAGCCTAGTTGTGTGGATACATGGTCTCTCCTGCCCCCGTCAAACTGCTGGCTGTCTGAGATCAGGCAAACGCCTCTCATATCCCTGAAATCACTCAACGCCCTGCGCACAGTAGGCTCTGTACGTCAGCTGATGTACGGGCATCGAGTTTGACGACTGACATCTGTTCTCACGGCCCAGAAATGGGCACCTGATTCTTTTCTATTGCACTTTCCTGTTATCTTAACGAACAATAAGGCAACTACAGCCGTAGCAGATAGATACATCACGAAGCCACCGTGGCCACACACGGATGCCACCACTGCGACCTGGTTAGGCGTCAGCATCAAATATCCACTTCCTAATGAAAGCGAAACCCCAAGTGGATCCCTGAGCTGAGCAAAGACAGTGAGATAAAGAAGTGTAGGAAACGCGAGAAAAAGAGGCTGACGCTAGTGCTCGCCTGGAAAAGTTTTTTTTTTTTTATTTTACAGAATTAGGCACATAAATAAATAGAAACCCGTAATGAGAAGAATACATGGGATGTGCAGGTCCGTTAGCTAGCTCCCATCTGTTCCTCGTATTCTAATATCTTCTGCCTCACCCGACAGCACCACATACGCAATTAAGAAAAACACTGCAAGGCCATTTTTTTTAATAAGTGATTGTCAACAGGCCGACCCCACCGAGCGGGATGCAAATCGCTGTCAATTCAACACCAGTTTATATAAAGCTTTGATTAATCCTCAACTTGTGCTGCGTTATGATAATGCATCATTAAATACCACACACGGTTCAGACTCCATGATCGGTAAACGCGCCGCATACTGACGGTGACGATGGGACAGAGAGCTGCCCCGGGAGGCCCCAGAAGTCATATTGTCCCCACACGGCAGGAAAAAGTCTGCTCGCGAGACACGTGCGAGGCGCTGTCTGGCAGGACACCGAGCTGCCGAAGGTTTGAGTCACGCCAGCTCTCGACGTGCGCGGCTGTCGTCAAAGTGTGCCTCGTGACGCAACCGAGAAGACTCACCGTCTCCCGACTGATGCAGACATCATCCCCAACATACACACACACACACACACACACACACACGTGCGCGCGCACACACGTTCACGTGCACACACATGCACACGCACGCACGCACACACATGCACATGCACGCACACGCACGCACATGCACACGTGCACACACGCACACATGCACACACATGCACGCACACGCATGCACGCACGCGCGCACACACATACACACATGCGCGCACACGTACACACACATGCACACACGCACGCACACATGCACGCGCACACACCCACACACGCACACACCCACATACACACGCACACACCACCACTGGGACTGTGCTGAGCTGGTCCAGGCCAAGGAGGCCCAGTGGTCCACAAGAGATGCTCCGAGGGCAAGGCGCCACAGGAGATCCAGATGCCCAGTTAAACCTGCGTTTCCGACAACCTGGAATAGCTCCTTAGTGTGACCACAGCCCGTGCGGCATTGAGGGTCAACCTGAACTGAGCTATCTGTCAACTCGCAAGCTGATGCACAGAGCGTCAGGTTGTGGCCTGGGCTTGGCTCCATCCAGCCTGCTTGTTTCAACAGACGAGAATGGTTCTGATGGAGTGAACTCCAAGTTCACGTGCGCCCTCCTGGGTCGTCCTTGCCTTGCTGCTGCCCGCCAGCACGTCCCTTCTGAGCTGGGCCTTTTCCTCCATACGAATCTTTAATCAATAGCTTCAGAAGCTGAACTGCTAAAGACCAAACTAAATTAATCCCCTCGTGAAGGTATATTAAGGAGCCTTTATTAAAAAAACAAAAAAAAACTAACACTGATATAACAGCCACGGAGTGAGGCTAGAATTTCTTACACTGCTTTTCTTACGATTTTAATGATTTCCTACAAAGGCCATGGGGAAAAAAATTAATTAGCAGCGTTCTAAATAAGAAAGTCTCTCTTCGATTAAAATATACTTAATTCACAGAATGTGTTAGCAGTCGCATATCACTGTCGCAAGGGCTGCTGATACCATTTAACCTCTCACCTGTTATTAGAACTTTAATATAACGTGAAAAAGAGATCCATGTGTATTTACATTTTAAAATGGAAGCCGCTCGGATAAGAGAAGAAAAGCCAAATTGCCGATAAACTGTCTTTTACTTTAAAGACAAATGTTGAAACACTGCCCCAGGCTGCTTAGCGACGGGGACACACCGCGAGAAGCAAACGTGCTGTCGGGGGGATTTTGCTGCTGTGCGACCACCACCATGAGTGCACTTGACCCTGGCCAGCCCCGCCCACCCCGCACCTGGGCTGCCCATCTGTCATCCCTGAGATGCTGGGGGGAGAATGATGTAATTCCCATCTTCCAGAAAGCCGGGGCAGTCAAGAGAACTGATGTCCACACAAATGACCCCAGCCCTTGCGGGCTGAGCGCCCCAAGAGGAAGAGTCTTAGCGCCGCGGCCCCCAAACACCTCTGCCGGTGGCTTCTCCCCAGAGAACCCCCCAGAGTCCTACAGCTAAGACAGTGATTTATTTCCTCACTGCTCAAGGAAAGACGGAGCAGACACACGGACGGAGGCGCCATTTTTCTTCATCGTCTCCCACTTCCAAGTTTACGCCGTCGGTGATCAATGATCAGAACAGCCTCCGAGTGAGCGATCAGGAATCTGTGCTGCTAGATGAGCTGTCACCCAAGCGGCGACTCTCTACGTTCGCCAAGAAGCGAGCCAGACGAAACAGGCCAAAAATAAAACCGGAGAGAGTGAGCGGCTATCAAGAGAAATGGCCCCCTGGACGATCAAGAAAAAAAAGGGGGTTCTCAACCGCACGCAAAATTTTGGGTATCATCCAATTAACACTTCCGGCCAGAATAATTTACACGATGGCTGCGGACAGAGGCAAGAGCAGGAAAGACCAGATGAATCGGGCTTCCTTTTATAATTAATCACGTAAAGATCGATTCAGCATCAGACAAGGTCCAGTCTGGTTGTAAACATTTGATTTTATATCAGCTGTAACGGGTACACTGTGTGAGCAGGCTAAGCATACTGTTTTCCCTTCAAACCACCGGCTAGAAGTTGCTAGAATTACCTCACTTCTTAAGTTTGTTCATGCCACGTTTAATTGCAATAAAATATATTAAACATAATGAAGGTTCCAGCGAGCCATTAAACGGCTCTGATGCTCAACTCACAAATTATTATTATTTTAAACACAACATTAACAGAAAGGGTCTCCTTTTGAAAACGTTTGGTTTGAGCTGCAAACACCTATCATCAGACAATCCTGCATGGTCTGGTTTTTGGAGAGACAGCTGCCAAGATCCCATTTTAGGAAGAGGCCATCTGTTATTACAACAAAAGGCATCCCCTACAGAACAGGGGTGAAAGGCCCTGATCTCTACAGCATCAAAAATCCAGGAAAAGAGGCTGACTGATGAGGATGGGAGGACTGCGTGGCTCCGCCGTGCCCTCACGAGGTGTGGCAGAAATGGCAAGTGGATATGTTGAGAGGGTGACGAAACCCATCGACACAGAGCCTTTGTGACCCCAGGCCTACAGGAAGCTTCTGACACAGCAGGTCCCAGTGATGAGATTGTGGGACATAACGGACCTCGTACCTGCTGAGCGCACGGCCACACCGAAGCCTCCCACCCCACACCCCACGCCGCCACCACCACGCTACCTAGGGGAAGCCCTTCCCTGGGACTCCCTGAAGCACGAGCTCGCGCCCAGGTCCCCTTAAAATGCAACCATGACGACTCTGTGTCACCTATTTTAAGTGTGCTGCCATGGTCGTGCTGTTAGTGACCACCAGTGATGAAAGGGGTGTCAATTTCTTGGAGAATAACGTCTTACTGTTCTGAGAAATGGGATGAAATTAGTGAGTAGGCGGAAGTGTTGTCTCACTGGAAATGACATTCTAACAAATGACACGGGTGTGTGCCACCCGTGCACAATCAGACCTGACGCTGTGTGTGGCTGTCACAGGGGGGACACCTGCTTCGGTTAGCGAGCCGTGAGCTCTGACCGCCGTCCTTCCTGCATTATCTTCCAGTCGCGCTCAGGTTAAACGCCCCCTGGAGTATTTGGTGCAAATTTACAAGCTAACTGGGTCCCCCTCGGAGTCAGGGAATGCCACTGGCCCGGCCTGACGTCTCATGAACACGTCACGCGAATGCCATGGCCTATGGTTCCCATCCATGCCCTCATCGCCTCCTTCAGGAATGAATCCGCTCTCCCGTCAAACTCGCCTTCCTCTTCCCTTCACACGACACGGTTACGGAGGCTTGCCACTGCTTTCAGGACGTACTCCCGAGGTCTCTATGTCTTGGCTTTTGTGTCTCATGTGACACCTGCAAAGCCCACGACATAGATTCTTAGTTGGCCTAGGTCGGCCTGGGAGAGAAGCAGAGTCCTGTCACCGCCCTACGGTGGCCCCTGGAGGACTCCGCTTACACCCATGAAGTGTCCACCGTGGAAAGCTGTTCTTCCAGCACAAACTAGAGAGAGACAGTGTGGGGAAGGCTTTCCAGAGTGTGACGATAAGGCTGTGGCAGCAACTGGAGAGGGACAGTCTCTGTGAACAGGTCAGGTGTGAAGATCCAAAGATTTGCGTTCACCCTCCCCCATCACCCCACCAACAGCGACAACTAATCCATCTCCTCCAGTGTCTCGCCTTGGCATGGAGGGACCTTCCTTCTAAAGATCAAGCGAGAAGCCAGTGAGTGTCACCGACCCCCTCAAGAAGCCCCCTCCCCTCACCACATCCAGCCGTCACAAAGTCGCATACACGGGGAGCCCCCTACCTTCCTGGAAAACGGCCCTACTTCCCTCTCACGCCACTCCCATTTCTCTAAGCAAAGTCACCGTCACATCAGCCCTGGGCTATTGAAGTGGCTTCCACACGGGCCTCCTGGCATCCAGTCTGGCCTTCCCCTAACCCATTCTCCACGCTGCAGAAAGGGAGGTTCGTAAAACCCCCAGGGGTGCATGCCGCTCACTGTGGGGCCGGTCCTGGCTCGACGGTCTGTCCCATAGAGTTCCAGATCTTCGAAAGTGAGCGTCTCGCGTGCTCTGGCCTTCCGACACGCAGCTCCTGCCGCCTGGACGCCCTCGCCACCACCCGCCTGGGCTCGCTCCCTTCCACGGCTGTCCACGTCAAGGCCCTCCTTTGTACGGCCTTCCCTGAACCTCCCCCACCACCGCTGCCTCCCCCTTGCCATATATATATACTCTGGAACCTTCTCTATTTTCCCTTCCTTAATCCTCCTCCCACTTCACTGAAGTTACTCTTAAGATTCCCCAGTTTCTGTGACAGTCTACAGCCTCGTCTGTCTTGTCCATGGCCGTGTTCTCGGGACCCATCGCAAAGTGAGAGCTTAAAGACAGACGACGAATGACAAGTGAACTATGAGGATGGACGGAGTTTCGAGACAGAGTCTCACTGGAAACCCGAGAGGAGGCTCATCGGAACCCTTGTGGGTCCAACGATGAAGAAGAGTGTTTGGCAATGGAATCAACGCCTCAGAAAGAAAACTGAGGCCAAGAAATCTTCGACCAAGGTGCCCGGCCAAGCAGAGGGCATCCGTGGGCGCATGGAGAAGCCCGCTGCCCTCCGCAGGGCTGTTTCATTCACGGGGGAAGGCAGGTGACCACAGGGATGGGGGGCATGAGAAATGGGATGGCAAGACAGGACGCGGGAAGCCCAGTAAGTACGCTCTGCCTAGCATTTAGCAGATATGCAACAGAGAAGTGATGAAGGAGTGACTATTGGGGTCCCAGCAGGGCTGTGGTGTCAGCCCACCCACAGGGGGCCAAGGTTTTATCATTTAATACTCTAACTTCTGTAGGAAGTCTCAGAATTCCCACCTGAAAGCTTAGCTTCTGGGTAAGACGATGGGCAAATCAGCGGATCTCACTAGGCAGTTTCTTTTCAAACGATGCATTCGAGAAATTTGTACAGACAACCTCCATGGGCCACTCACCCTGCTAAGAACTGGGGATGCATTATCCAATAAGACAAGATGCCTTACGTGAACTAGAAAGCATATTACTTCAAACAGGATGAGAGTGAGGAAGGAAATAAAGCAGAGAAAGGATAGTAGTTTCCTCCTGGGGACAGCGGTGGGTCATTTCAGACAGGGGACCCGAGGAAGGACTCGTGGAGAGGTAATTAATATCTGAGGGGCCAGGACGACAGGGAAAATTAATTCCGTGGAACCTGGAAAGAACTTTCTAAGAAGCCTTACTTAGGATTAGAAGTCATGCCATTTTAGCCCCCAGGGCCTCCGGCCCAAGGCCAAGTCCGAAACGCAACATTCATTCAATCATCCATTCCTTGACTACTTCACTCATTCATTCCTTCCACCGAAGTGCACTGCGGACTGATAGGGTGCCAAGGACAGTGATATATATATATATAAAACAATGTTTGGTGCCTGACTGGGAGAATTACTGTGAATTTGAACACATAAATTCTCTAATATTTGACAGTTTTTGTCCTACAAAATGGCACCTTCGCATGAGTCGAAGGTGATAGTTAATTTCTGGGTGGGTAAGCACAGACTAGGGGAGGCAAATAACACGTTTTAGAAACCTGATGTTTCAAGTCCTTTTTAAGTGCTCATTTATACATCGTTACAAGATATTCGTAATTTTGGCTGCAAAAGAGTCTCATCTCTGGTTATGAAATAATTTTTTTCTCTCGTTATGAAATAATTTTTAAGAATTCTTTGTTAGTCTTGTTCCATTTAAAGCACATGACTGAAATAAATAAAAAAATTTAAACTTCAGACTCTTCTCCCAAGTTAATGCAAAGGTTATAATATTATGCATGTATTAATATATATTCAAATTCTCTCCACTATCTTCCAACTAAGATTTCCTTCTAACCTGACATTCCCAGCCCCTCAGTAAACAATGCTGTAAAATGTAATGTCATATATCAATTCAAGGAACTGAGTTAAACAAGTTTGGCACATATTTTTGTGACCATCATTACACACACACACACACACACACACACACACACACACACAATTTACACAATAAAATGAAGCACAGTCCATTTAGCCTACCATTTCCAACAGACTCATAATTAGACGTTGCTGTTTTCTTGTCATTCAAATGTCAGCCCACATCCACATTCTGTAGGCATGAGTATCAAACACTGTCTTTCCTGGTATCAATCTGAAGAGTCGGAGGTACCCTGAATTCTCTCAGTAGCCATGACTGGCTCTTGTATTCGCGAGGTCATCCAAACCGTTATGGAATTCACGTACAGTGAATAATTATAAGAGATCCCTTAACTCTCGAGGTGACGCATTTCATAGGTGCAGCCCCCACTGTGCAACACACTGCTTCCACGGCCAGCAACAAGCGTACCACGTTCAGGAGAGTTCCCGACACGGCCACGTGACAAGGTTCCTCTCACCTCCATCATTCCTGTTGATGTAGAATTAGAATATATCCTGTCCTCAGGTCACACTAAGTCAGGGAGATGCCTTCCTTCTCCACCAGAGTCTAACTCTTTTATCCGGCTAATTCAGGAGGCGATCTCAAAGGCGAAAACTATTAGATGCTGTGACAACTTGTGTAATATCATCCTTACGACTCGGAATCCCAGAAAGATGCACGGGAGACGAGAGCTCCAACGCAAGGAGCTGAGAACACCTAGCTCGCTCAGAAGGCCTCCCCCAACCTGGAAATATCCCAGTGTGATCTGCTCGGTACCTGGTTCCCAGGTGTCATCTGAAAACAAAGCTAACGCACCCGGTTAATAACCAGGCATCAAATGCTTTGAGAGGAAATCGATAGCAATAGCATGCAACCAAAATGCAAAACCAATACTATCCTCAGACAAAATGCGATTTCTCTGCCCATTTGTTCTTCTTTTCACGGATATCCTGTTCCCTTCGCCAGGGATTCAAGAAGAAGAGTCTGGAAATATGCTACATATATAGACTTGAAAAGGATGAAGGCAAAGGGGCACCCATCAGTCTCAGGTTCCCGGCACGAAGAGTGAGCGGAAGTCACAGCTGTGCTTCCTAGAAGAGAAGCTGAAACAGCCTCAGATGCTCCTGGCTTGGGAGCAGAAATGATTCTTCTCAGTGTCACTCAGCACAAACGCAAACCCATGTGCCAAGGTCCGTTTTTCTCTGACTTCAACAGTGATCAAAACACCTTCACACTCAAGCATTTCTTTTAATGTGAACATCTACCTTAGAAAGCGTTTCCTTGAACCTAACCTTTACATGGACTCTGCAGAGTGAGCAGCAAAGCAGACACTGCTGTTTCACAGGTGAAGAAAAGGGGGCTCAGGACACCGGAGGGACGTGTCTAGAGCGACGTGGGGAGGAAGCGATAAATTCAAAGGTGGAAATCTTGATCTTCCGATTCATAATTCAGTGCATTTTTTTTCCCCTTCCTTTTGTCTTTGCTTTTTTAGATTTGATGTTCAGAGACACTGAGTGATCTCAGGGCACCAAAGTGGATTTAGAAGTCAGCATTCATGTTTGATTCTGCTGTGCAGTGCCGTATTCTGGAAAGATCTCAAGAAGGACCTGGTTGTGTGCCAGCCGGGGCCCTGCGCTGTGTGCTGCTTCTCCTTGTAAGGCATTTTAAGGACGCCTCAGACACCACCCCTTTCTGTTCTGCTCACAACCCAGTCCTTTCGATGCAAGCTCCCATTTGGTTTCGTTACAGATCATTTTCATCTATTTTTTTGAAAGTCATAGAAACTTAACCTGAAGAAATATGTTCCCCGGCATGTCCTCCCTGGATGTGTCAACGTTTTTTCAGTAATTAGGCATCTTTCAGAGAGTGTTGTAAACCAAAGCGTGTCTCGTGCCAAAGCAAGGAAAGCGTTCATGAAAACAAAGAATAAAAAAGGAAGCCAAGTTCACGCTGCAAAAAATGTGCTTTCCGTCTTATTCCATCCAGACGAGAAGCAGAAGGAACATAGGCGAAGAGAGGATTAGCGTCGATTCGATGGGGTCCGTGTAAATAAACCCTCCCATTGACATCTTTTAGGGAAATCAATCTCAAGAATTATTTTTAAAAAATCAATTCTATGCAGTTAAGTAGAATGTTAGTGAATTTAAGAACTTGGATTCACTCCTGCAATATTAAATGGGAGAACTTCGCTATCCTTGGAGGGGAGAAAATCATCATCATCCAGAGAAAATCCTATCACGGCATTTCATGTAAGGTATGACATCCTCGAGAGTCCGTCAAATTTCCTTAAAAACAAAAATCGTGTCTTCTTCCGAGGCTGTGTTAATCAAATCGGATCGAAAATATGCACAGCCCGTGGCGAGGCCTTACAGAAAACTCCGGCCGCTGGGAACACCTTTGCGCTGGTGGGGGAGGGGAAAGGGGAGGGGGAGGGGGAGGGGAGCCGGGAAAGGCTGGGAGGGAGACCGTGTCCCCAGCAGAACTGACCATCTTCGTACCAGACTGTGGCGGTGGCAGCTCCTCGCGCAGGACAGATGGCACCGCACAGATCCATGCCATGAAATGCCAAGACACTGAAGACCCTGGATTCCAGCCATTTCCATGGATTTTCCCAATCGATGCCCCGGGAGTCAACGTCTGAATTTCCACACTGGAATTCTCTCTCGATTTGAATCACGATAGCTATTACAGTGCCACACATGCTCGTCATACGTTTGAATATTAACTTGTTTTTTTAAAAACGCAGTAGTCCTTAAGCCAAAAGCTTACTAGTTGAGTGGCAGCTTAGTTTCCTATGGGACAAATTACTGCTGTCGCGAATCACCGTTAAGTTGGGTGGCTTAAAGCAACTCAGACGTACTCCTTGCGTTTCTGCAGGTCGGCATTCGGAAAGCGAGACCTCGGCAGGGCCGTGCACCGTGGAAGGCTCCAGAAGACAATCCGTTTCCTTGCCTTCTCCAGCTTCTGGAGGCGGATTCTCGCACACTCCGCACCTGTCAGCCCTTCCACCCTCAAGGCCAATGGCTTGGCATCTTCAGAGCAATCTGCCCCATCTTCACGCCCCCTTCTCCTCTCTCTCTCTCTTTCCCTGGGGCAGATATTTTCCACGTCTGCCGAGTCCCTTCTGCCACATCAGGTAACATTCACGGGAAGCAAGAATTACCCTGGGCATCTGCCTCCCACGGCAGTCACCCCAAACGACTTCCTAACCAGCTTCACCAAGGAGCAGTTGCTTTCTCAGATGCCTGCGTAGCGATCAGCTTTTGGAAACCTTTGGTGAGCTAACATCCTAGTCAAACGTAAGCCGGAACCTCGTGCATTACGAAATCCTTGGAGAAAATTACAGGACAGGATCCTGAGATTCCTTCATCCTCCCGATGGAGATATTGGGAGGTTTAAAGTCAGATTCCTCAAAATGTGTTGGGAGCCATTTCCGCTGCCTGTCTTGAGACAGGGTTAAAGTTGCCTGCAGGCTAGAAGTTTGCAGGGCAGGTGGGCTCTATGCAGAAGGAGGGAGTTTGGCTTCATGGAAAGAGTTGAACGTCCCTAGCCCCAGGGAATGGGAGACAGAGAACAGGATAAAAGAGGTTGTGAGAGAACTTATGTAAATGTCAGCAATTGTTAGAATATCTGTGGATTTTGCTTCCCATGCATTTCCAGGAGTATAAATATGCTGTGCTTAATAAACTCGGGGCGCAGTATTTACTGTGAGCCCTCCCGACTCTATCTCTTTGTCTCTCTCTCTCTCTGTCTCTCTCTTTCCTCTTTCTTTTCTCAATCCTCACTCCCCCTCTCAGGAACTGTTCAATCTTTGCCGGCGGGCTCTGGCAAAAATGTTTTCCGCCACACTCAAATCGTGTTTCTAGAAAAGCAGCCAAAACCCAAACAGATTTTGGTCCTCTTGAGTAATTTTTATATTTCATATTTAGAAAAATTAAAAGATGACTCATTTACCATCAGCCTGTGCTGTCAAGTAATTGACCAGAGACAACAGATATACGATGTAAAACGTAATCACCCGGCAATGAGCGTGGATATTTGGGGTACAAAGTAAGTAATGACATATGTGAACTCAATGCTTCTCGGCCTCTTGGTTAAGACCAAGGGTGTGGATATCTGAACTCAGACCCTTGTCTGATTTCACGATATTACTGAGCTGATTCATATTATAGTTTTAATTAACAAGTCAGCAGAAATAAAGTTTTCCACTCCCAATTTTAAATTATTTCAGCAAAGGTCAGAGGAAGCGACCCCTTGGGCATGAGTCACGGGCCTGTATGCACCACTACACAGCCCCAGCTCCTGGAAGGTGACAGCCCAAGGACACCGGAGCTGCCGTCACCCACAGCTCAGGCTGACAGGCGAGCCGGCCCGCGCCCCTGTGGCCGACCAGCGCCTGAGGTCATCTGCCCACTCAAACCCTCGCCTCCCTCTCGTCACCTCTGGGACACGCCTTCTGGCTGCATTTACTCTGAGATCGCCAGCGTCCCTGCCCCTCAGGCCGCTCTGCTTGTTTTGGGCGCTGCCTTTGTCCCTTAGCCTCGGTTGTTTCTGGAACAAGAACTCCTTCTCTTCAGTGTCATGGTCAGCTCTGGAGAGAAGACGGGGACATGCCTTCTGCTCAGGGTGCCCATCCCACCCTGCAGTCCCCAGAATAAAGGGCGCAGAGGCAGAATCTGACCCAGGCTGCTGGCTCTTACGTGGATGCAAAGTCATGAAAATGACTGTCATTAGGTTTGGGGACAACTGTTCAAGAATAAGCACACATTAGTCTGATTAGAATAGAACTGCTGCTCAAAAAAAAAAAGTTAGTCCCCCTCATCCCAAATACTGTTTCCTGTAACAGTCTTGTCTCTGATATTAATACGATGAATAATGTTGATGAGAATATAATAATAATACATACACGGCATGCGCCAGGCATAGTTCTATGTGCCTTCGTATTAACTCAGGTGCTAATTCGCTGAATCCTTTTTAAAAGTCCCTAAACTATGAATGCTGCCATGCACATGCTACCGATGAAGACACTGAACACGAAGATGTTAACTCATCCGCCAGCGTCACGAGCCAACACAGTGGCAGGGCCAGGTCCAGACACCTGGCCCCCAGAATCCATGCTTCCAGCCACGACCCTAAACACTCCTCTACTTAGCACACTCAGCACTGGCACACAGAAAATTCTAGAAACCACGTAATGGAATAAAATGCACGCAGTAGATAGAGAAAGACCTGGGAGAACAGAAAAGGTAACAGACTCATCTGTAAAGAAAATTATGGACAGGTATGTAGACTTATATTCCTCCTTATTACTACACAAGATTAAAATACAAAACCACAAATGCCTCAGTGCGAAGTTTGATCTTTAAAAATAGGAAAAAAATCAAAATGTTTTTTTGAAAACCATAGTTTGAATTACATTTAGCTACGCACGTATATTTACATCAATCAGGGTACTTTTTAAAAATGTGAGATATCATGAAAACATTTACAATCTCATTCAATTTGTAAAATGTGGTTTAAACATTCAGGAAAACACATTATTTACAGTATCAGGTGTGACCAGATTCCTAGCCCTGTGGAGTTAGGAAACTCTGGCCGCGGCAAACTGAGATTTGCATCTCTGAATGGGCATACCAATGGGAGCCTTTCACTTCTACAGTGGACCTAAGAAGCTGACAAGATGAGGGTGCAATTCACCCAGTGGGATTTCAGTGGGCCTCTGCTGACAACGCGTATAGAACACAGAACAGAAAAAGGTTACCATTTCCTACCTAATTTCTCTCTTAAAGCAGCCTTTTCCAGTTCCATGCTGAGGAGGGCTCCCCTAGAACCCAAGACCCCCAAGCACGGCACCTACAGATTCCAGGGGTGACCCCAACTTCTCCCCCTGCCAGGCCAGTCCCTACAAAGGAAAATGTCGGTGTGGACACAGAACTCACTGCATCCCCATCACATCGAGTCCTGGTTCGTACCCTCCTCCCAGCCACGTTAACACAGGGACACTCGTGACTTTTGGTCTAGAAAAACTACAATGCATTCTTTCCCAAAAAAAAAAAAAAAAAAAATCCCAGCTCTAGGTGAATGGCTTGGCAGATGGATGGGGGAGGGGGGCCATCATTATTGCCACCCCGGAAATAATCAAACACTCATGGAAAGCAGCTTCTGTGACATCTGATGATAACCACATATTTTTTCTTGAAGTAAAGAACAGTGAGATTCCGTTTAAATTTTGCCAAGCCCGTGCCCTCAATGTCCGTGCAGAAGGAAAAGCTTCGTGTAGCATAATCCTGACCCCTCGAAGAGGGGTCCCAAGACCAGTGGCATCAGCGTCCCTGGGGGGCGTGTCAGAATTGCAGAATCCCTGGCTCTGCCTTGGAGCCGCTGGCTGGAGGCCTCCATGTTTACAGAATCCCCAGGGGCTCTGCATGTATCTGTCTGCAGGTACCCAAAGCAGCGACATAAATACCCAAGTACACTCCAGACAAAACAGTCGCTTCTTATAGTCGACCTGTTCAAACTGTTGGTCATTAATTCATTTCTATAATTAATGAAGCTAGTCATGACTTGGGAATCACGTGGCTTGTAGAAAGTATTTTAATGTCTCTTTTTGTGTGAAATGGTCAGTGTTTGTGCATCCTTAAAGTTGTCACAGAGATTATTTTCCCAGCTAGTTATGAAGAAAATGTCACGAAAGAATCTAGGAGCTGCACCTGACCAATGAGCCGACTCCCTCCCATCTGGCTTCCTGTAACCATAGCAACGCCAATTTGCATCCTGAGAACACAGAACTAAGCAAACTAAACACACGCAAAGAAGTTGTCTCCGTTCTGGTCGTGGGTACAGTAGCAACAGGTGACAAAGGGCAAAAGAAGCCGTGATTTGCATCGTCACGTGAAAAAAAAGAAATATAAGCAGTAACTATGGAAACCAGACAAAAACTTCAAAAGTGACTTGCCGTGGACAAAGGGCAGAGCAACTCTATTTCACTCACACAAAAATAAACATTAATTATAGGCAAAGCCAGCCAGAAATAGCTGAATTTGTAGAAGACGGTAACACACACGTTTGACTCAGAGATTGTCTGATTTGCTTTGGAATTGTTAAATTATATGTTTTTACGCGGGGGTCAGTTAGGTGTGACACCATTTAAATCTCGATTATCACACCTTCTTATAAGAAAATGGGCCCTCACTGAGTCAGCTAATTCTTTCGGTGAAAGACTTTTCTGTAGAAAAATTAACTCTTGAAGACCCCTACAGTGACACCTCACCAATTTTCAAGATGCAAGAAACTCAATGTAACTTTGAAAATACCTACCTAATTTTCACTTAAGAAAGATGAACGACCTCAAGGGTGCCGCCTATTACACGTTTCCTCAACAAGATTTCCGACGTAAGGATCAATCTAAACTTAGATTATTTACGGAGAGAAAATAAAGAAGGAAAACTTTACAACCGCCAACCAGCCCACTGCCCAGAGATGTTCATCCAGCCCGACGGGGACCAGCAACTCCCCCATAGTTACTGCTTCTACTTCTCTTTTCTGTGAACGAGTTTGATGCTCTCTCCCCCCCACCCTCGATTCTGGTCCGATATTCCTGTCTCCCTGTTCAGATCAGCTTGTGCACTGCCCGACGCTGAATGAATACACACAGGAGAAAACAGCCACTCTACTCAAAAAAGAGAGAAGATACTGAATCACAGAGGAAGGAAGTAAAAAAAAAAAATCTTACAGATGAGTCTCAATGACACTTTTATGCTAGGGCAACATATTTATCTTTCACCTATTATTTTTTTTTATTATTGCACACCAGAACAGACAATATTTTTTTTTTAGTTTGGTGAACAAAGGATTTTTGGGGAGCACCTGCTCCTTGAATGAACGGTCTCGGCATTCAGTGAACAACTCCGGCATGTTCTAAAGAGTCATCAGTACAATTTTGAGCTCCCTTCCCTGTGGCTACAGTTAGTTTCTGCCTTATGTCATGTGTTTGCTCTTGGTTTCCCCTCCTTCTCTATAAAAACGTGTCACCGCTGAGCATCACCACAGTATGACGCACGACAGAGCACGCAAACAAAAGCCGGCACTGTTTGGGGAGCCCCCCACCCTGCCCCCATTGTCACTTTTTTTAAAGTGAGTGCCTCACTTTGTACTGAAATCTAAAAAGAATTCTAAACCGTGTTCAAAATTACATGGTGGCATTCTACTTTGCACATAGCATATTGTTGATAGAGTGACAAAAAAAAAAAAAGGACTTTTAAGCTCAAGGCTGAACCTTCTCCCACTGTTCACCTCTGGGTTTACCGAGTGAGAAAAGGCTTTTTTTCATCACCAAAATGCAAAACCAACCTGATCTCGCGGCTGTCACCCTTCCCACGTCGTTTTAATCTGGTGCTCATGCTCTGATGTGCGCATTTATTCTTCTCTAACCACGTAATTAGTGCTGAAAGAAGCCTCTTAGGGATTTGCTGCTGAGCACTCTGTCTTAGTAGAAGCAAAAGTTCCTTAGATATGTTTCCAGTCACCACGTATGTCCTGAAGCCAAGAACGAGCAAACCAGAACCACAAACCACCATAAAATCCAAACAATTAAGTGCTGAGACCAGCGGGGGCTCAGACAGCAAAGACCACGCCGGGCCCAGCACCTGCCAGTTTTGGGGCCTGTCAATCTGACTGCATTTCAGTGCGTCCTAACTCATCATTGCAGCCTAATGCATCATCGAATGCCTTACTCCTTCCTTCTGCTATAGCAGACTGTCTCCAGTTGATCTGGATACACTTCTCTGATTGAAACCCATGTTAATCCCCCTAGCCCAGTGGTCCCCAACCTTTTTGGCACCAGGGACCAGTGCTCCTATGAGACTCTGACGTCTGATGATCTGAGGTGGAGCGAAGGCGGGGATGCTGGTGCTGGGGAGCGGCTGCAGATACAGGTGGAGCTTGGCTCGCCCACTGCTCACCTCCTGACGCATGGCCAGTTCCTAACAGGCCATGGACCGGTACCGATCTGTGGCCTGTGGGGGTTAGGGACGCCTACCCTAGACAGCGTGCTTCTGCTAATACTGACACAACACATACAATAAGCAAAAGTTCAGACCTGCGAGAAGAAAAGTGCTGGAGAAAAAAGAAATGCACTGAACCCCACGATTCTCAGGATATAAGATTGTTTGACGAGATGGCAGAAAAAGGCCGAGGAGTATGGAGGCTGAGGAAGGCCCACGGGCGTGGCCTCGCATCAGGCCTTACTCACCCCCAAATCGTAACCTCCACGCTAGAGAACTACGGGCTAAATGCTGCGACCTCTCTCCTGCACATCATTCATTCATTCACTTGTTCCTGCTACATTTTTTGAGCACCCATCCTGTGCCAGGCACTGTTTAGGGGCTGAGCATACAGTGAACAAGGCAGGCCCTCCAGCCCCCTGTATATATACACACATACCTTTTAGGATAACAGAGAGAATATTTAATAAACTATAAGTTTTCTTTTTAGTAAAGGAGTTTTGAGTTTAAAGCTCTGCATATCAGTCATATACTAATTTACTGGATGCCCAAAATAGTCAGGGCTTTGACTGACATATCAAGGGAAGCTAAAATCAAGCCAAAAAAAAAAAGGGACAATGGGGAGAATGAGAGAGATTCAGATGCATTTGAGATAGAAATGAGACACAACCAGATAATGAAATTTACAACATAGTATGCAATATATTAGCTTACATCATATAAAATTGCCAACAGTTGATCACTTTTGAACTACAAAAAATAGTTTGTCATATGATTTAAGCCAGAGTTCAAAAACCGCAGCTTGTGGGCCAAATCGGGCCCTCTGCTTGCTTGTGAAAATAAAGTTTTATTGGAACACAGCCACGCCCACTCCTTTGCATACTGCCAATGGCTACTTTAGTAACAGTAGGATGGAGTAGGCATGACAGACAGAGACCATGTGTCCATCAAAGCCCAAAATAGTTACTGTTTGGCTCTTCACAAGAAAACTTTGTTAACCCTTGGTTTAACTTAATATTTATATCAAATGATTGGCAGCGACAGCAAATGCAACAGAAGTTCAAGAGCAGGCAAGATTAGGGCAGTAGGTCCAGATTTCAGCTGGGACTTGAGGAAGAGCTGGGTTCTGAGCCAGAAGGGACAAGCACTCCTCAAGAGGGGGCCACAGATGGCGATGGCTGTGCCGACCCTCAGTCCCCAAATGCCAGGAGCACATCCATCACGGGAACATCCAAAAATGCCCCACACTTGCTTCCGGTGCTGTCTCTGCTGAGATGCCCCAGGGGGAAGTGGAATTGGAATGAGAAAAGTCTGCGTAGGTTTCCAGAGAGGCCCAAATCCCTTGGACATCCATCCATCCTTCCCGCCTTTTTAGTTTAAGCGCGAATCAAGAACAGGCCAGGACAGCCGTATAACAGGAGTGTTTTATGATTAGGACGACTGAATTCAATCGATGTGAAAGAATTGACTCTAGAGCAAAAATTATGTGATTTGGAATATCCCTATGGCCCTTTGTAGGGCCGTATCCCGAAGAATAATGATTGCAGTGGTTGCGGTTCATTATATTTCAAAGAATTAGAGGACGTTTCAGACCATTGAAACCCCATCCGGGGTTATTATCACGTCGAAAAGTGTGAACACGAGCACTGCCTTCCCGTTAATAAGCCACACGCTTCAGCCCAAACGTGACCTGCTATAAGGCTTGCACAGTACGTGGAGTTGTGAAGTTCCTGCAGCCAACCACCTCCCTCCCCCGGGACGTGGAAATACTGAACGACAGAGGGCGGCAAGAGCCCAGGCAGAAGGACCTCCTCATTCCCATCATGCCCACGGCCCAAAAGCACACTGACAACTGGTGACGACACACGCGCGAGTTCACGGTTCGCCTCGAAAGCCAGGGGGGTGCACGGGTGCGAGACGGCAGGTAAGCGGAAACTCGCACGCTCCGACGTCTGACATTAAAGCATCTTGGAGCACGTCGGGAGGGCTGTCCCAGGGCGATACAGGTTAGGGATTTGATCACAACTAACTCATAGCATATTCCGGTGCCCTTAACCACATAAACCAGCTGTCCGCCGCCCGAGGAGGATGTCGGCGTGCAAAACGAGAGTGGCCCAGCTTAGAGGGGCTGGCCTTGGACACAGTTGCAGAATCACTGTCCAGCCTCAGTAAGGCCCCAGAGGTGATCGCTTCCCGTGGCTCCATCATCAGCTGTGGGGCCCACAAGCTCTGGGGGAGCTGTGCTCCCAGCTACACGTGTCCGTCCCTGGTCCCATCCTCCCTGGCGGCTGGGGAGGCGTGAGCGAGCAGAGAGACAGGATTCCGACATGTGATCACATTCTGGTCACGTGATCTGCTCCATCCTTATGGAGCTTCAGGTGACAACCCAAATACTGGGACGGCTGCCCCAGGGTCGTCAGCGGCTCCGACGAGCTCACGCCTCTCCCTAGGAAGCCGTTCCCTGGTGCCAGGGAAGTCGCTGCAGTTTTCAAGTTCTCGCCTGCTTTCGCTTTGCTGGCAGAAGCAGCTGTCACAGCACCCACTGGAAAGGGACGTGAGCCCGAAGCACCTGGGCGTGGGGTACCCCGGGTCCAGCGGAAACAGAGGGCACACGCCACCGGGAATGGTGGGTACCCGGAGGAGAGTGTGGCATGGGGGACATTAACACAAGGGAACAAACACAGGAGGGGGCCAGGGCCGGTTGGTGGCGGTGGCTCAGGTGTCCCCTCCGCGCCTGCTGGGGGCTGGGAAGAGGGAGCCACTTCCAGGTCGCAGAGCTCGAGAGGGGGTTGTGTGGGGGTCACGGATGGGTGCTGAGGCCTGGCCAACCCTGGGAGACCCCTCAGTGCACAGCCCTCCTTCCTCCCTCGTCTGAGGGGCTCCTACAGGAGGAAGCCGGCCAGAGGCGGGGGCGCCCGGCGAGGCTTGGATGCCGCCGCATAACGGAGCCTCCCTGAGCCCGGAGGCGACCCTGGGGATGACAAGCCGGGACAAGCAGAGCATACCCAGCACAAACATCGGAACCACCAACCTCCTCTCGGCTTTCTCCTGATGTCAAGACGCATTTGCTTTTGGGCAGCACCGAGCAACAGCGCTCAGCCCTGTTCTTATCTCTAGAAAACCCGGCCTTTCCCTCTCCGCCTCCCTCCACGGCTCGGAGCGGGCCTCCTTGTGCAGGGGACCTCCCCGAGGCGCTGCGACAGCGCATGGAGGGGTGCGCTCTGCAGCCCACCCCGCTGGGCAACAGGATTGCAAATCACCGTGCCACTCACCGCGCCACTCACCGCGCCAACGCGCGCGCCCGCGCCCGGAGCGCTCCCTGCGGAGAGGGCCACTTACACCCACCGTTGCGCTGTCGCGCTGTCGCACTGTCGCTAAGGCTCACAGCACGCCCGCGCCCACGGTGGAGCCGCGCAGAGGGAGGCGCGAGGCCAGAGGACGGCCCCGGAGTCCGCGCGCTGCTAGCTGAGTGCCGAGCCGGCCACCCCCACCCGACAGCCACCCCCGCATAACGTAACCGCTCCCTGGACGCGGCCTCCCGAGCGATCGCGACGTCCTGGCTCACCTCGACACTTACAGAAGCCCCGCGACCAGCCTTCCTCGTCGGGGCACCTGCCCGAGCGAAGAGCATCACGCATTCTGGAGCGCGAAAGTTGGACGTTTTTTGCATGCTGCGTTTGCCCAGCGCGCATGCGTCCGCTTCCAAATCCTGCCCTTATAGAAACCAAGCCGAGCGTGAGTGACCGAAGCAAGTGACGGCACACTCATTTTGTCGGTTCCTAGACCCCGAACAGGAGGGATGGTGTGGCAGGTGGCATTTCTGCACAGATGGCCTGGACAGTCCCCACCCCACACCCCATGCCCCTCCGCCACGCGCCTGGGCACCTGCCCAGCAGCAAGCGTGGTATTACTCCGAGCCCGTGAATCGGGGTGCGCTGCGCCCCAAAACTGCCTGGACTGCAGAAGGAACACTGTGCCAGTTCCGGGAGCAGTCTTTAAATGACCGGGAAACTTGTGTTTGCTGCCTCTCGAAGCCCGTGCCTTCATGTAAGAAGAAGGGGCCACATGGCAGGCCCCTCAAGCGCCATCTGTGTGAGTGAGGCCACTCGGAACAGCCAGCTCCGTGAAGCCTCCGATGACACCAGTCCCAGCCCCCATGTGACAGCCATGCCTGAGAACCCAGGCAGAAACACCCAGCCCAGCTCAGCCCCCAGAAGGTGGGAGAGAATAACAAAGTATCATCATTAGCCACTAAGTTTGGGGATTATGTGCTACATTGTAATAAATCAGGAAATGAATGTATTAATTTCATGTATTTTCTTCTGAGAACAGCGATAGGATAAGAGGGCCCTGAGCTGAAAATAAAAGGACATTGTCTGCCCATGTTCCAGACAGAAAAACCCTGAGCCCGGGAGCCAGGAGGGCCCAGGGCCGGAAGTCCTGCCAGCCTTTCCGATGAATTACTTAGGTGCCTTTGTATTCTTATTTTTACATCAGAACTTTGTACCATTTGCACACCTTCACCCACTTGGCCCACCCACCTTCTCCACCTCGGGCACCCGCCCATCTGTCCTCCACATCTACGAGTCGTTCTCCTGGTTGGTTTCTCTTAATCCACTTATAATTGAGATCCTTTGCCGTTCTCTGTCTGACTTCTTTCCCTCAGTGTAACGCCCTCAAAGTCCATCTGTTGTCGCAAACGGCAGGATTTCCTTCTTTACTGCTGAAAAAGACTCCACTGTGTGTGTGTGTGTGTGTGTGTGTGTGTGTGTGTGTACAACTTCTCTGTCCGGCCATCCATGGATGGCCACGAGGTGGGGTCCCTCTTCTGTACCTCCACATCAACAACTGTCATTTCTTGTCCTTTGGATGGCAGTCCTTGCAAACGGCGTGAAGTGACATCTCACTCGGGTTCTGATTTGCTTTTCCCTGATAAGGAGTGCGTCGAGCATCTTTATAGGCACCTGTTGGCCATCTGCGTGTCTTCTTTAGAAAAAATATTTATGCGGGTCCTTTGCCCAATTTTAATTGGATTATTAATGATGGAGGTAGGTTGCTTTTTTATTTATTTTTATTGTTTTGCTATGGAGTTGTTTGAGCGCTTTATATATTTTGGATGTTGACCTCTTATGAGATATCTCTATATAACGTGCAAATATATTGCTCCCATCCTACGTGTGGCCTTTTCATTTTGCTGACGGTTTCCTCTGCTGTGCAGAAGCAGCTCTTCAGTTGGATGTGGCCGCACTTGTGTATTTTTGCTCATGTTGCCACTAGATACTTCGCAAGACACGGCACTCACATGTGAATCCACACGGCTCTGGTCACCGCCAGGTCCTCTGTGCTTCCCGTTCGGAAAGCACAGCCAGCTGTCGGCCACGTCGCAGGCGGCGGCGCCTCGGAGGGCAGCGGGCAGGCCCTGGGCTCTGTACCAGCCTCACACCATGCCATCCATGTCCACCCCACGTTCCTGAAGCGAAAGCCCTCGCAGGCTCCTCCCTCCAGCTGCCAGGCTCGCTGGCACCTTTCCAAGAGGCCCGGATGCCCGCCTCGGCCGGGGCATCTGAGAGCCCCCGCCTGTCCCCAGCGGCACGGCCCCTCCCAACGGCTCCAGGATACAGCACTGGGCGCTTTATTTCATGCTAAGCTACTGAACCCAAATTACTTCTAATAAACTTCAATTAAAACAAAATAAAACATGTTAGCTCCTTAGGCCAGGAATATTTCAGACATTGACCCGAAGGCCTCTGCCAGTGTAATTAAGACATGCACTGAACTGAAGCCAGAACTATATATATATTTTTTTTTTTTCCTCCCATTATAAACTAGGAACTGGCTTTCAAAGACTGGCCTCCTCTTGCTATTTCAATCCTTATAAAAACGCCATGGGGATATCCGAAAGGGACTACGACGTTAGCGTCCCATTATTCAGTCGCTCTGTTGGAAGGTGGGGGGGATTTGTGAAGTCCAAGTTCTTCCTGCTGCTTTAGGACGCTGGGTCTCCCTGCCCCGACGCTCCTTGGCTCGCTGGAACTGGAGTTTTCGGAACAGAGTTAACTTAAACACCAGGAAACCCTCAAGGTGTCATGTTCAAACAGACTCAAAATAGCATCCGAAAGGCTGGGCGGCCAGCGAGCGCTCTGAAGGAGAGGCGAAGTCGAGGGGGTAGCCGAGATGCCGGGAAGAGGCCCTCGGAGGCACCTGTTAGCACGCGGCCTGCCTCGTGCCCCCCTCCCCCACGCCCCTCCCCCACTCCCCCCACCGGTCCTGACCTCCCTCCGCCTTCTCCCGCTGTCTTAGAAGGGACTCTCTCGGAGATGTGTCTCACTAGCAAAGTCAGCAGCTCTGTGCTCTGTGGGGTTACACCAGGAAGAGACAGACCCTGTGTTAAAAAATATATACTAAAGTGTGTTCTCACGGCCGTCTGCAGGTGGCGGGTGATGACAGGGCGGTTCCGATAACCCGTGAGACTAACAGCCACACTTCCCGTGCGACAGGGACTTTTCACACCAACACATTCACCGAACTGGATATCCGGAAGGAGACAACTCCACGTGATGTACAAGCTCCTCGCGTCTTAGACGACACGCTGGAGATAACGAACTAAATAAATAAATGACCAGCCTTATCATCGTCTCCCTTATCACGGTCTCTTCCTTCAAAAACACTTCTCAGAATGTCTCCCCCAGACAAGGGGCCCCTCCTCCGGGTTCAGACGAAAGGGCAAAAGGGAGAAAGAGCGTGGACGTCGCTGGCTGTCCCAGCTCACACGCGCTGGGGCTAGGTCCTGACAGCGTCACGCTAAGAGGAAGAAGTGAGACGGATAAGGGACGAGGACGACGGGATGCCACTCAAAACACGGAAAGCAGCGCATGGACCAACACGACAGACAGACTCACAGTCCGGAGACGACAGTGTGGCGGGTACAGGGGGCGGGGGGCGGGGGGGAGGGGAGAACGAAGAGGGTAATGGGGACAAACACACGGTGACAGGAGACTGGACTTCGGGTGTGAGCGCACCATGCCAGCTTCAGGGGGATGCCTCATAGAACTGCACACTTGAAACCTCTGTCATCTTGTGAACCCGTGCCGCCCCAACAAACGCAACCTTTACGGAAACCGACGACAGCGTGAGAGATGACAAGTCGATTGCACTGGCGGAGGGCTGGGGACATTTCCGCCGTCCTTGGCACGCTGGTCCCCGCACGGTGGTCACGGGACTCGGATACGAGCAGCGTTCAGGGTACACACAGGAGCTTAGGAAGGAGAAAAACGTCCCTTCCGCAGGAATCCTGGCCAACACGCTGGAATCGCTGTAAAAATGAGCGTCCACAGGAAGCCGGACTCGGTGCAAGGAGCCGGGCGAGGGGCCGGAGGGCGCCGGCCGGCAGCTGGGGCGCTGGCGGGAGGGCGCACGACGCTGGCCCGGGGGAGCACGGCGCTGGCCGGAGGGCGCTGGCCGGAGGGCGCACGCAGCTTGGCGAGCAGACCCTCCCACGCGCACCCTCAGGCTGTCGGCGTCGGGAACGCGCGGGTCCCCGCCATCCCCACTGCGCAGCGCACCAGACACCAGAACGGCGGACGGTTCCTCCGCGAAGGTGGACGATGCGATTTTCGGGCCTAACCACACACGTGGGGTCTCACGAGGCGGTGAGCTCGCCGCGCAGGGGTCTCGGCTTCCAGCCCCCTCCCTGCTGAGGGGGGTGCTCTGAGCGACCCCACGGGCAGGCGAGGGACGGCAGGCGAGGGACGGCACACCTCTCCACCATCCTGACAAGAGCCTGGAGCGGTTCTATCTTTTCCTTCGTAATCGCGAAGCCGTTCCTGGTTCTCGGGCCCGACCTGCTCGTGGCTATCACGTCCTGGCTACGCCTGGCGCGGCTGTGCTCGCTGAGCGGAGGGTCCCCAGGGCCCTGGGCCGCGCCAGTGGGGCACGGACCTTCCGGGCAGGTGCGGCCGCTCTGCCAGGGCCTGGAAACTCTAGAACTGCCCAGCTTCTCCCGTACTCACGCCTCCTCCCACACCCGCAGTCACCGCATCCTGGGTCCACGTTCCCAGGAACCCCCCAGGGCTTGGCTGCACCCAAAGCATGGACTCAGGTGGGAGGAACGCTGGAGAAAGAATGGCTTCCACGCAGGACACCGGACGTCCAGCTGGGCCTCGGGCAGCGAGAACAGAAGCCATTTCTCTCCTCCACACACCGCGATCCCAGCGCAGGGCCTGGGGTCTCTGGCAGGGGGACCTCCTGGTAACCACATCCTCGTGGGCTGAATGCTCTTCTCCACCCCAGGGCTCCCCTGGACCTGGACCGTGGCAAAGACAAATGGCCCTCCTGATAAGGGAGCCCCCCGACGTGAGCCCCTCGTCAAGGACGCAGCAGATCGATCACTCTCTCTGTGTGAGGGTCCAGAGAAGGCCGTGCCCAGAGACAGAGCCCTGCTCAGCCTCAGGAGCGTCTCCCGAATTCTGGACTTCGGTGGAGCGACCATATCAGTTCGGAGGTTAGGAGGCAGTCCGCGTTCAGCACACAAGGCGTTCACTCACCCAAGCGCGTCTCCCTTCCTTTGAATCATCTCCCTTCGTCGGCCAGGTCAGTCGCATTAAGACAAAAAGACAGGATTCGTCGGGATAGAACTATTGAAAGCTAGCCCATCCCCTTGTCAACTGCGGATTACTCCACAGGCAAACCAGTGACCAACGAACACGGTGAAGGACAAGTTTAATAACGAAGCCTTGCTCGAGACGCGTGGTCCTTTCCACGCGCGTTGGGCATCCGTCTCTAGGATGACGGGGGGCAGGTAAGAGGAGACCTTTTCCGGGGAGTAACTGCGTCTCTCTCCTTCTTTCCTTCCAGAGACACAAGGCTGCTGTGATGACCACGCCTTCCTCGCCTCTCCTGCGGCCTTCTTCTCGTGGACACAAAGCGGAAGACGGGGAAAAAAAAAAAAACCTCAGCGTTTCTCCTTGACGCCCCCCGCCGATCACGTAAAAAATGCCCGTTGGGTGTTTCAGCGTCCACGTCGCCAAGCGACGGGCGTCCTCCCGCTGCCTAGAACAGCTCCCAAGTATGCTCAGCGCCCACTGCATCGAGCACCTCACGCCACGGCTTCTGATCGCTTTATTCACCACGAGAGCTTGTCTTTCTGTTTCCTCCGAAGCGTGATGGATGATGGTGTGGCCAGAGCCATTAACCCTGGTGGTAGATTTAGGGGTAACGATGCGGAGATGTTGAGCCTGCTGATTATCTGGGCCCTGACAGGGAGCGTGTCCAAGATCCCAGGACTAATTTTGGATCGTTGGACGTCGGCCACCACGGGATACACTTGACCTCGTTAACAATAGCCCAGCGACCCCCTTCAGGTGAACATGGCGGCGACAGAAACGGGCTTCTGGTTTCAGAACCAGCTTGCTCCTTACAGAGAATGCCGTAAGGGAAGCGAGTGTCATGACGTGAGAATCTTTGAGATTGTCCGCAAGGTTTTTTAAAGCAGGCTTGTCCCTTTAGAACGAACGGTAAATAACGTTTCAGAAGGCTGCTGATTTAGAATCGAAGGCCTTTTCTCTAAGTATGTACACAAGTCACGTGGTATATTGTCGATCAATAGGAAACCATTAATAGTACTGCAGGAGACTGCCTGGGTTTCCACTCCGCGTAAATGTAAAGCGTTTAATTAACTAAATCCCATTAATTATCCAGATGCTAACATGGGAAGGCAGCTGACAACCCCAATTGCTCCAAAAAGCCAAACGTTTCTAACCTGTATATTTTACGAGTGTCACAGGCACCTCTAATTACGTCTTCCTAGAATTCCTTTCGCTTTCTACCAACCCTCAGCAGTGTCGTGCCAAGCTCTTCTAACAGACACACATCTACAAAAATCTTCTTCTCCCCGCACACAGGGAGGACACCGAGACGGGCCTGGCTGGCCTTGATGACGCCCTTCACAGGGCTTTTTCAAATATCTGACATAAACGGTGACATATCTGGCTCACGCTGCCATTAGCAGGCAAAATGGCTAACTGGCCGAAGTCAAAATGTATCCCAACAGCCAGGTTTAAAAAACAAGGGAGACTTTTCCCGAAGAGACACAGAGACCCGCACTAGCGACCCCAGACATTCGCAAGTGAGCAGCCTTCCCCAACAAGCATCTGATGTATTTTCATGGGTTCACCCCTGCAGGCTTCAATAAGCCCGGCTGCCAACCCTGTGTTTCCTTAAAAGTGCAATTAAAGAGGAACCCACAAAAGCCAGTCGGCCCTGCAGGCCTCCCCCACTCCCCCCGACAGTCCCCAGCCTGAGCCATTCACTCACTAATTGTGCCCTTGATTCCGGCCTCAAAGGGTGGTTTGGCCAAGCTTCTGATCACAGTCCTTATTCTGCCCGCTCAGCGCCGTCTCCAACAAACTCAACGCAAGAAATGTGGGCCCCAGAGCCAGTTCGTTCTTTGGGGAATGTAACTTTTCATTTAAAAACAAAAAAAAATGAGAAGCCCTTTGAAAGGCCCCAAGTGGCAAATCTAAAACTGCAGTGACGTTCACGCGCCACCGCCACGAATGAAAGAGACTCTCGATGACACGTCGTCGAGGGGTGACCTTGTAGCCGCAGAGGACAGGAGGCCGTTATGGGGTCCAGTCCGAGGGGCTGTGTCCTCACGCCAGAGTGTGTCACAGCGGTTCACGATGACGATCACCTGCAGGTCACAGCTCCCTCGGGGGAAGGATCAGAACTGGGACTGCGTTTGCAGATGACGAGTGCTGTCTCAGACGCGGAAGGAGGACAGAAACGCCGGAGAGGACCTCATCACAGGGGGAATGAAGGCTAAACAGAACCAGCGTTCTGGGGAGCTCAGCGGGGTCCCCGATATTCAGGGGGATCCTTTCCTTTCTGCCCCCCTCCTTCACGTCGACGCCAAAGCAACCCGCCCGTGAGGCTGGGAGCTCCAGAGGAGGAAAAGGACCTGGGTGGCCATGTGGGTGACACTCTGGGGAATCAGGACACGAGAGCTGCACCTGTCGAGTTCCTCCTGTCACCTGTGCTCACGGGCGGGCAGGTGGTGATGACTCTTCCGCCGCCCTGAGAGAAATGAACAGAGCAGTTGCCTGCTGGAAGAGAAACCGGGCTCTTCTGAAAGCTTATGGAGGAATGCGAGGCCACAAAGAGCAAATGACGACCGTTCGTTCATCAGGATCCGCAACTCATCCAGAACCCGCCCGACCGCCCTCCGCCAACCACAGCGAAGAAACCGCGTGCACTTCTGAGTCGTGGGTGTGACCGTTCAAAAACGTCCCTTCTGAATGAATACTGCACGCGCACGGGGAGCGTCCGAGGGCGTGTGTCCTCCATCTCTCGTCCCCTCACCGGTCACGTTGTCCTCCCTGTAGCCGTAGCCGTAGCCGTGGTCCGACTTCGAAGCACGGCTCTCCTCGAGCCGACCTCGATAAACACTTCATTCATCGAGAGGTGACTTTTTCACGCGCCTTCTAAGTATTTCAGTTGCAGGTGGCTGACCGCCATGGAGACCGGCTGTCCCCGCTGTCACCCTTTACAGCTTCAGCGCCTGAAGGCCCAGCATTGTCACTTCCCCCACGAAGCCCTGGCGGTGCCATCCTTGCGACAGGGACCCTAGGATCCGAGACGAGTGAGGTGCGCGGGACCGCGGGCCTGCCCCCCACGCCCCCCACCGGGAGCCTGCAGGCCCCCCACGCTCCCCACCGGGAGCCTGCAGGGGCTTTCCTCTGCTCCGGCATATGCCTCCAGGGGCCGGGCGCCCGCAGCGAAGGCTGGAGGACGCGCCCAGAGGTGCGTGACGCCTGCAGGTGTGCGCTTCTAGGGAGTGGCTCCTCGCGGCTCTTACCTGCCAGCGTGCCGTTGCCGCAGGGACGCTTTCTCACGAGCTGGTGACGGAGCCATGGAGTCCCATCACTGCCGGCACAGAGTCGGTTTGGCCCCGGGCGTGATTTTGGAGTCGGCCTGGAGGGCCTCGATGTGGCGTGCCCTCCATGGACGGGCAGTACTGCACCCCAGCCTTCACCCCGACCAACACACCCCAGCCTTCACGCCGACGGCTGCACCCCAGCCTTCACGCCAACCACTACACCCCAGCCTTCACTCCGACCACTGTACCCCAGCCTTCACGCCAACCGCTGCACCCCAGCCTTCACTCCGACCGCTGTACCCCAGCCTTCACCCCCAACCACTACACCCCAGCCTTCACCCCGACCGCTGCACCCCAGCCTCACCTCATCTTCACCCCGACCGCTGCACCCCAGCCTTCACCCCCACCACTGCACCCCAGCCTTCACCCCGACCGCTGCAACCCAACCTTCACATCAACTGCTGCACCCCAGCCTTCACCCCCACCGCTGCACCCCAGCCTCACCCCTAGCCCTGCACAAGACACCAACAACAACGGGGTGCATAACAGAATGGGGAACACTTGGAACACAGGCACCCAGGCTCAGGTGTCCCCCCTGCCCAGCGCCACCTTTACGGGGTCCCCAGGGACCGAGGACGTGAAGGCGAGTCACAGGTGGAGAGGTGGAGGATGGAGGACCCCGATGGGCACAGCTCCAAGGCTTCAGGCCGTCCCCCTCACAAGGCAGGACGGAGATGGAGGGGGTAGCACGTACTGCCTGCCTCAGGTGGGCCCCCGTTCACGGCCACCAGGGAAGCGGAAGATGCTCCTCCCCGCGGGACAGCGCCATCGAAGCGAACGCTGGGGTCTGCCTCACCAGCCGTCACGTCCCCGCCACACTCGTGACCGACCCAGACGAGGCCTGGTCCACAGGAGTCGACACGGAGCAGCTCAAGAACGAGTCTCCGGGCAAAGACCCATGTCTGCGGGGCCCCTGTCACAGCAGCAGCGGCCCCCGAACCCCCGCAGCACAGACCCCATATCGGACACAGATGCCACTGTCACAGCAGCAGCGGCCCCCGAACCCCCGCAGCACGGAGCCCGGTGCTGGAGACACCAGACGGTATCGGACACAGATGCAAAGCCACAGATGCGAGCCGGGTCTCACCAGAAGCAAAGGGTCAATGAGAGGACGTTGTGACCTCGGCTTGACTCAACACTTCCTGGCGACGGAGGCACGTAATAGTTAAAACAGAGCTGGATGAGCAGAGAAATTGCCCAGAGGAGGGAGAAATAGGATATGTGAGGAGCAGCCTTATTAGAAAGGACAGGAAATCGCAACCCAGAATCCGGCATTCTTTCCACACTGGACATCTGGTCACCTTTCCCTGGGCAAAGGTTCAACATCTGGGCTCTGGGCCTCTGCTTTCTACAGCACGATCCTTCCTCTATATTTACAGTCCAGAAACATTAAACGTCAGTGCATAAAATGCCAGCCTTGAACTCCGAGCTCAGACTGTAAAGGAGTGTGCTTTCGCGGACATGTAGCCAAAGAGTCTCCAATGTTTAGTTTCGACAAAAGGTGAGGAGCTGCCAACAGATAAGAAGCAAGTCCCGCCCCCTGCCATCCCCCACCCCGCAGGCTGCGAAGTCAGCACTCCAGGCTCTGGCCGCTGTTGCAGCTGCCAGAGGGAAGTTAGGACCCTCTGTAGTTTAAAGTGTCCAAAATCAGAATTTGATGTTAATGTTTAAATGCTTCCCAGAAAAGGAAATAATTTTTTTTAAGTATAAGTCATCAAAAGGAATAGTCTAATAATACATTTTGCCCACCTAGGACGGTGTCTTCGGCAATTCTGTAAACAGTGCGTGTTCCTTTCATTACAATCTTTGGGGTGGACCCAATGCAAAGCCAAGATGATTCAGAAGGACGTCTTAAAACGAGAGAAAACTGCATCGTTTTCTTGTTCCTTGCGTTCCGAAACTAAAAATATATCCTGGCAACAGAGTAGTAATTCCTCTAATCATGTAACCTGTCGATCTGTTTACTAGAATGCCTAACTAGTTCTTCCTGAAATCTGGAAAAAATTAACTCCTTGAAAATAAAAATTAAAAAAAAAAAAACACGAAACCACACATACCTGAAAAATATACCAACTTAAACGGTATTCACGGACCAAACAAAACCATCAACAGCGACATCACAAATAACAAGGTCACCCGCTCTTTTGCAATCTGATGACACAGAAGGAATTTCACAAATATCTCCTGACCACTCACCAAGGGGGGAGTAACAATTTTGGACCGGTGATAGAAAAACGTGGCCATTCCCGTACATTTTACTCTTAATCTGTGCCCGGGTCGGACCGCAAGTTTGAGAAGAGGCAGATTCAGAACGAGCGAGTCTGGAATGACGCTGGTGACAGAGGCTCAGAAAACTGTCACGCTAGGATTGAAAACTCTGCCCGTCTCCATTTCTGGCACGCAACTCCAGGGGCTGAAGGCATCAGACATCAGAAAAATGCTTGTCTGGGACATCACGGGGCTGGGACATCATCCTGATGCCTCCTTGCTCGTGGAGCAAGTGAGGGCTGCCGGCTCCCGACCAGCTCCCGAACGCCACGCCGGGGTCTCTGCAGCTCCGGCTGCCTGCGCCACACGCGACACTCCCGTGGAGAGTCACCACGTGGAAACCAGCTGGTGCGGGGACAGCTCGGTTGCCCGAGAGAGAGAGAGAGAGAGAGAGAGAGAGAGAGAGAGAGAGAGAGAGAGAGAGAGAAAGAGCGCGCTGAGGCGGGCGGGAGGCGGAGAGGATGCCGACACACTAACCACCAGATGGACGTCTCGGTGAACATCAGGGGAGAACTAGAGACACCTCGCCCCCACCCCAGCAAGGCCGCTGCGAGCTGTTCGTACGAATCTCTGCCCACGACCCAGTGCCAGCTGGTGCTCCCACCGCGCACCGTGCCGACGCGGAACAGAACGAGCCAGAAGCGGTTCCGAGGCAGAGGAGGGAGCGCGCGCCCCTGTACGGACTCAGGCGCCGGCCTGCGGAGCTTCGCGTCCTGCCTCTGAGAAGTCGCCCGCCTCGCCTGCTGTACCCAGTGAATGCTGCAGAGACGTGGACGAGGGCACAGGCGCAGGCGTCGTGAAATCCCCGTCATGGGAAGGTGGCATCTCCTGTCGGCGCAGTGGTACCCGGAGATTCTGTGCCACCCAGCGATTCTGTGCCACCCAGAGACTCTGCGTTTTCCCAGATGTCCCCCGGAGCCCCTCCTCTGGACAGGAGCAGGGGCAGAAGGGAAGTACGCTGGGAGAAGGGACTGGGGACTCGGGCCGGACCGGATTCTGAGTGGCTGGGCTGCTGATGGCTGTAAAGGGTTGATTAAACTCAGCCACGGGTTCTCATCTGCAAACGCCCTGGGTTCCCGCGTTCACCTTCCGGCGGGGACCCAGCTCGGACACACCCTGCAGGAGACGCCGCCCGTCTGGGCATCCAGCGGCCTCAGCGCCGGGCTCTGTCACTTTGTCACAGTCGTGGGGACGCGGACCGCAGCTCCCCGTAAGGGGGACTGGCTTCGTTCAGGACACTGGCGATTTCACGTGCTCTGACTTGAGAGGTTACAGCCCAGACTGAATTATTTTTTAATGGCTTATTGGGGTATAAGTTACAGCCCATGAAGTTTCCTAATTGTAAGTGCCCGATTCAGCGGCGTTTTAGAAACGCAGAGTTGGGTGCATGCCTCCACACTCCGGGGTCGGCCCGCGCCCATCGCCCAGACGGAGCCTCCTGCCCATCCCCAGCGCCCGGCCCCAGCCCGGGCCCCAGGCCCCAGCCCCAGCCTCAGCCCCATCTCTAGCACCCGGCCCCGGCCCCGGCCCCGGCCCCATCCCCAGCCCCAGCCCCGCTCAGGCAAGCCGCTCTTCGTCTCTATGGGTTGACTTGTCCTAGGCGGTTCGCGTAAGTGGAACCTCGGGATGCTTGGCGCCCCGAGACTGGCTCCTTTCACGAAGCAGGATGCTCTGAGGTTCACACGTACCGCGGCGTGCATCAGGGCTCGCTCTAGGGCTGGACAGCGGTCCACTGTGTGGCTGGCCCACATTCTGTTTACCCACGCATCCGTGTCCGCTTATTAAACCTGTAAATCCAGCTCAGTGACAGACTGACGGGCCTAATCTGAGAGATAAAATAAGAAAGCCTGCCATATTTCCTCTAGAATGTTTCATACTGTAAAAACAAGAATATATATATTACGATTTTACGGGGGGGAAGGGGCAGGGGAGCAGAGGGATGCTATTTTAAAGAAGTAAACAGTATGCCTGAGTGTCAATTCTTTTATGTTTTTTATATGTTGTAATACACATTAAGCGTTTTAAGCGACAATATAAGTCAAGTGAGGCCATCGATTCGCTCAACAAACATGTACTTACTGAGTAAAGAGCCCGGGGTTGGGGCAGGGGCGCGCTGCACCCAGTCCTCGGCTTAGAAAAGGACATGTGTGTTTCGAGACTAGGCCAGTAGACCCGTTTGGGGTCCTCGGAAACATTTTTCTTCAGCTCCCATGTTAGCCCCCAATGTCCTGTGAAGCCACCACAGTCCTTTATTGGGGATGCCGTGCTGCAGACTGTCCCGTTAGAGTGCTCTGCAAAGGCGCTTCCCGGCCGTTCGGTCGTCACGCGTCACGTGGGGACCAGGGCAGCATGGGTGCCAGGCCCCACCCAGGCACGAGAGACACAGGGGCAGGGTTGTCTGTCTCTACTGGTGAGAGACTGAAGGAAGAGAGCAGAGGGGAGGCGGTGCCTTTCTCGACAGCGTGGCGTGTCCCCTCCGAAGGCGGGGCACTTGAGCTCGCGATGCGAGACCTGGTGAGTGTCAAGGAAAGCAGGAGAACGTTCCGGAAGGAGGAGGAGAACACGTGAGGCCAGGAGGGAGGCCGGGAGAGCCGGAGTCTCGCCCCTGCCGCGGGAGCACCGTCCCCTGCCCCCTCCCCCGCACCCCGCTGAGCCGAGTGGGGGGGTCCCCACGGCAGGTCCCAGGCTCGGGGACCGTCCTGCTCACAAGCTTTGGTCCCGCGCTCACGGGCAGTGGGTCCGGCTCTCTCGGTTCCATCACTGCATCCAAATGCAGAGCCCGCTGTCCTTGTCCCTCTGCCTGGTCCCCACATCACAACTTACTCCTCATGCTGCGTGTCATGTCGCCGTTCCTGGGGCCCCACCATGGCCACCGGGCGTCCTGCCATACCTCCTGTCTGTCACCACCAGCCCGCAAGGCCCTGCAGGCCCCGTGCGGAGGTGGACGCTGACCCTCCCCTGACGGGTGGCCATCTCTGCGTCCACCCACGTCCTCGACCCACAGACTCTGGGAAGGGCCCTCCCAGGACCCCTGGGCTGACACCCATGAGTCGCACAGGGACGGTTTCGCCACTGTCAACGGCTGCTGCCCACACCTCCCCTCTCCAGCTGCCCGACTCCGGCCGGGAATTCGTCCGCCACTGTGGACATCCCTCCAGCTGGTCCCCTGGGCACCGCTCTGTGGCCAGTGAGGGCTTCAGCCAAGGCGGGGGCCTCTCCCCACGAGGCAGACAGCTCAGTGCAACCGTGGACTTCGGGTATGTATCGTGCTCAGCTTTCTAGAACTTCCTTAAAGTCAAGTCTACAGCTAGCATACACGGAAATTTACATGACAGATGTCTCAGAAGACATCCTTACGTGTCATGCTTGTATGTCAACTGACATGAGCAATGGCTTCATCACAGTGTCTGCAGGACAAAGGAAGTTTAGTACCCAGAGCAACCCTTTTCACTTCACGCCACCCGTCACGAACCATGGACGTCTTCAAGCGTTACAATCGGTAAAGTCCTATGGCAGATCTAAATCTCGGTCCTGTCAAAGGAATCACAGAGGCCAGTCGTGACTCTCCGTTGTGGCCCACAGCCACAAATGCCACTGGCCTGCAATGCGTTCTCTCTCCACGGCCCGCCCTGGCAGCGGGCAGCCACCGTCCTTGCTGGGTGGCTGACACAGAACAGCTGGAGAAGCCGCCCCTCTGAGCTGTGTCACACCCCCAGCTTTCTTCCAGAAAGGGCCGTACTTTGTGTGGAAACTTATCTGGGCTCGGGCAGAGAGAAACGTATCTGTCCTGGGAACTTTTAGCCAAGCACTAGCCGTTTCATGATTTTAGAGAAAACTCACAAGACACAGATTAGCAGAATCCTTCTGATGACCTTTTATTGGCTCTGCTTTCCTTGCAAAGGCATATCATAGATCACAGCCAAATGTCGGGTGGATTGGAACTGATTGGAAAGAGGCTCTATTTCCCGTGAACAACTCGTCCTTGCTCCTTCCTGATTGTCACTTGCCTAGAACTTATTCCATTTCACATCTCAGCAAATACAGTATTATTATCTCTCCAGCAGAGCTGGTTTCCGAGAGTATATCGCTCTCCTGGTCACTTATCATACGTATCTGTCACTGAATTACCTCTTTGCAGTAATGTGATGGACTCTCAAATGTACACCAAAAATGCAACATAAAATAAAACGGTTCCCGCGTCGACTTCCTCGTCATTCTGCACCAACTCTCGCCAGCTGATCCCACGGAGACACGGTGACGATGAATGGAAGACGGGAAGATACAAGATGAGGGGGTTCCTGGCCTTCTGGCAATAAAAGAAATGCACCCCCTATCAATGTATTCCCTTTTAAAAGTTAATGTTTTTTCCGTTTAATCCAGAAACCAATTCTAGCATGCGTGGGAAAAGAGAATAAAGAATAGAATGATTTTTATTGTTTTCAAATGCGACAGGACCCTGCCAATATATTTTAAAACTTAGTAAAGGAAAATAAATGTGCTCACCTTTCCTCCTGTTAAAACACCATCAATCCTTGACAAAAAAATAAATATATATACATGAACATACATATATATTTATATATTAATGTACATATATATTTATATATTTTTAATATATATATTTTATATATATAAAATATATATATTTTTTTATTTTTATATATATAAAATATATATATATTTTTTAAGACAACGGCAATTCTTTGGAGAAAATTTCCTGTGTTCTTGAACCCACTGCTGGGTTAATCCTATTTTAAATGTCATGCCCCGGGAGAAATATAACTTGTCTTTGAAGTTGCCTATCTTTTAAATACTCAGTGAAATTCAGAGCCAGGTTTTCTTAGCTCTAGAACCTTTATATGGCAAAGAGTAACTGTGTCAACACCAGGACTTTCTAGTAAATCACTTTTTACACACTCGCTTCTCTGGGATCAAGTTTTCATTTGCTTTGTTCTGTTTGGCTTACATTCTGAATCAAAACAAGCTTCGGGTAGGCGCTTTGAAAGTGAAATGTTTATCTGTGTATATTATAGCTTCTTTAATTTTTTTCCCTTCCTCTCTTGCTGTTAGAAATGGATGTTATATATCAGACAACCAGGACCTAACAAATACATCAGAGAAATAAGTGATATATTTATCAAGCATACCGAAAGCTGCTTCTTCAAACTGCTTCCCAGCGAGCTGCCCCTCACCTGCCAAATGCATCTTTATAATGCCACCAATTTGGGCAGGAATTAGAGACAGCAGATTGCCCCCTATCTATGCCACACCATTTCCACCAGGCAGCAGGCGGAGTGAGAAAAACCTGTAATTTTCAACAAAACAACTTCTGCATCTCAATTTTGAAAAGTTCGCTGGGAACATATGTGAAAATGTGTTGTCAACAACAGAATGTACAAATAGTCTGAAGCACTTGTGTACTCTCGTTTTAGGACTCGAGAAAATGGTTCACTTTCTCCGTCCGATTTTGCAAATACATCGGACAGAAACGGCCAAGGTCCCACATCACACACACTGCACTCCGGTGCAAGCTCCACTCATTAGACACCCTAGTTACCTTTAAAAGTTATTTAGCACTAAAAATGTGTCACCTCGGTGTTATAATTATACCCTAAGCACTTTGAGTAACTATAGCGACCATCTCAGAAGGGTGTTTACATACAAACTTGGTATAATTTTAGAATTAAGAATTTTGGAGGAGTTCCTGTAGAATGTGAGACAGCTTCTTCTCAGACGCTGTACACAAGCTACTACAAAAATGAATTCCGTGACTGGGACCCATTACGAACTGATGGATTTGTTCCGTCCTGCAAACTACATGGTGGGTAGCCCCAGCCTCTCCCTTAGGGTAGGGTTTCTCATCTTAGCTAAGTCTAGAGTTCATGTTTATCTGTTCATGTGGCAGAATGCCTGTCTACCTTTAGCTGGACATTTATGTAGACAAGAAGCAAATCCTCCATTTCAATGACTTTCTAACCAAAAACAAAAGACTTTTGGAATCATGAAAAAGAATCCCCAAGTTCATAAAAAGCATGGAACGTTCAGTTAACAGCTGTTTCTAACCTCGGAAATAGTCTCCAGTTGCTGACATGCAGCACAGAGAAAAGTGGGTTGGTTTTAACGTGTGTCCCTGATCAAGAGTCTAAAGGGACTCTGAAGATTTTTCTCACTGCAAAGCCACGGGCGGGCTTCGGAAGGCAGGGACCCTCTCTGCCTTAAGCTAAACGTTTACATAAATGTGCATACATTCATTGGGGTCCCAGAGCCACTGCACTACAGGTTTCTACGTGCCATTTATCCAGACGTGGTGAAGAAAAAAACTTAAAAGGAAATGACAGCAAAGAACCCAGGCTTATTATCACCAAACTCTGAACATCTCAACAACTTCTTTTGTCAAGAGACCAGCTTTACCACCCAGGAGAGCAAAGTCTTTGCTCTCGGCAGGATCGCGCAGCTGTTTGCCATTAAAACCATCAACTAAGTTAGCACGATGCGTAAAAGGCATATAATGTGATTAGCGTCATTCATCTTCTCCCTGTTAAGAAAAGTGTGTTCGGGGCTAAAAGCGTGTGAAAACGGGCACTACCCCCAGTTCACCATGATCAGTGTGACCCGAGCAGAGCCCAGGAGGGGTTGCTATTTCCTGGTAAAGTTTTTGCAGGAAAGGAACTCCAGGGAAAAGAAATTTGCATTTCAAGGGGCGAAGTCACATTCCGGACTTTTTCATTGGAAACAAATCTGGATAAAAATCCTTGGGGGTAAAAAAAAAAAAAAAAAAAATCCATGTTTCCTTTGGGGTAAACAAGACTAGACGAGAAAAGTTATATAAGTGAGACAGGAGGACTTCAGGTCTTATCTGCTTGAACTGCAATTGTGGAGTGGTTGCTCAAAACGGAATGATGAGCTTTGCCCTATCTTCAGCAAGGATACCAGCATTCATGAGTCATTAATTCTGCACTCCTCATCAGGTGTTAAAAGTCTTCGGTGGTAAAGTCTGGTTTGCCTTTCTGCGTCTCCTTAGGGAAGTCTTACTAGAATTAATAACATATCTGCTGCTCCCAAACTTGGTCATGGTGACAGGGCTGTTCTGCAGAAGCTAAGGGTGACACGGGGTTGTGTTTCTTACAAACAAGCTGGAACGATCATGTGTAACTCCGGGCATTTTATTTAACGAACGTGCTCCCGGGAAGCAGAACTATGAAACCTAATTCGCCCTACCTTCGTTCGCTCCATTTGGATGTCTGTCTGCACAGAGGCCATCGTCACAGGGAGAAAGACAGACACAGGCAGGAAGCGTTGTTGCAGGGATATGTCTGTCTCTGCAAGGAACCTTTCTATTTAGAGAACTTGTGTTTGTTTGGCAACCACCTTTCCTGTCCCTCCTTCTGGCGATGCTGACAGCTCTCCCTCTGGCCAACAGATCGGCTGCCGCCATCCTCCACGCCTATGGAATTGACTGCAAGCTCCGCCGGGTCCTGCTGTGCGCTGACGGGGACCATCACCCACCCACTCACGCGGGACGGAGTCGCAGCCCTCAGCATCATCCTCTCTCCCTCTTGCAGCGCTCGCTCGCAGCGCCCCCTGCCGGGGGTCCCTGGGACGCCGCAGGCGCAGGAAAGTTAAAGCCCAACTCTGTCTGAGCAGCCGCATCCAGGTACCCAGCGAGCAAAGGGCGACGAGGTGAATGCGCTTCCCGCCAAAGCCGCGGGGATCCGCCTCCGGCGGCGCTCGGCCCCGCACCCCGCGCCGCGGGCGCAGATCCGGGGCACGGCGCTCCCCCGCCGCCGCGGTTCGCCCGCGCATCTCGGGTGCACGGTTCCCTCCGGGGCCCAGATCTGCCCGCGGCCCCGAAGCCCTCCCTGAGCCAGGGGGGGATGCGAAATCCGTGCATCCGCGGAGAGATGCGGGCGGAGAGGGACTAGCCAGCCCGCAGCGCCCTGGGCAGGCGGGTCCCCAGGCCTCTGCATCCCCGGCGGCCCCCAGCCTCAGTCTCCCCCCTCATGGATGAAGCACAGCGCCCGGCGGAGTTGAGCCCGAGTCCCGCTCCCTCCCGCTTTCTCGCGCGCGCCACAAAAGCCTTGCAACTCGCACAGGAAACCCGCCCCAGCTGAGGGGCCGCGAGGCGGCGGCCATGGGCCCGCGAAGCCCCGGCCAGCCCGGCCCCGGCCTTTCGCTCCCGACCCCGCGAGCTGGGACGCGCGCCCCGGGCCACGCACGGACCCCCACCGCGCACCTTCCCGCGGGGCCGGGGAGGGGGCCCGTCTCGCCCCCCTCCCGGCGGCGCTTTGGGTCGCCTCCGCTCCTCACCTCTGCACGCAAGACCTTGCAAAGGCAGGGACACAAACTTCCAGCCCGCACACTAGCTCGTCTGTGGGAGCCCCCGCACCTCGTAGCCCGAGTCCTGGACGCGCCACCACCCGCTGTCCCCCCCCCGCCGACCCCGAAACCTGCACAGCGACCCTGCCCCGCAGCGACAGGACCACCAGCCGACCACTGCCGCCCCCCGCCCCCGCTCCAGCCCCGGTCAGCAGCGCCGCGCGGTGCGGGCCGCGGTCACCGCCACGCAGCGCCGGGGCGGTGGGCTCGCTCACCAGGTGCGATGCGCTCTCCTCGTGCGGGTCCCCCAGCGCCCGGGGCCCGGGAGCGGTCCGAGGGTTCTCGCCAGCGCCCGCCGGGGAAGTCGAGGCAGCAGCCGCCACAGCGCCCCTGCCGCTCCGCCGCCCCCCACTTGCTGCGCTCCGGCTTCGGGGCGCGGGCTTGCGCGCCAGGCGCTCCGACCCCGGGCGCGCGGCCGGGCTGGGCCGGGCAGGAAGAGGTTCGCTCCCAGCTGGGGCGGCTGGCGAGGAGGCAAAGTTGGGTGCCGGAGCCAGCTCTGCAGGGGGAGCCCCCGGATGGGCCGCACACACCGGGATGCCCCCGCGGAGGGAAGGTCGGAGCTGGGGGACGTCTCCGGGTCGGGGACGCGGCCGGCCCGGGCCGGCGGAGCCCGCCCGCGGCGGAGGAGCAGCGCGCGGGAGCGGGTGCAGCGAGAGCAGCCGCCGCCGGCGCCTCCTTCCCCGCGAGTAGAGCCGCGCTGGGCGAGCGAGCGGGGAGCGCGGGCCGCCTCGCCCCGCCCCCGCCCCGCCCATCCCGGCCTGGCCCCGCCCCCGTGTCGCCCCGCCCATCCCGGCCTGGCCCCGCCCCTCACCGCCCCCAGGGCGCCCCGTCCCGCCCATCCCGGTCTGGCCCCGCCCCCATGGCGCCCCGCCCCGCCCATCCCGGCCTAGCCCCGCCCCCGCCGCCGCGCCTCCTCCTCCTCCCCACCCAGCCCCGGTGAAACCCGAGCGCGCCACCCAGCGCTGACCTCCCGGGGCCCCTCCCCCGACACCGCCCCCTCTGCGCCCCGAGCACCCCCTGCACCCTCTGATCCCCACACTGCCCTCCCTTGTGCGAGCGAACCCTGCCCTGGACTTTCGGGGGCTCCCTTCCCCACCCATCACCCCTCTGAAAGACCTTCGGCGGCTCCCCGCCCCTGTCCCGCCACTCAGACGTGGCCACTTCGGGAGGGCTGGGGTGGGGGCGGGAGGGGACGCGCTATAAAGAGCCGGAGGCGGCGCGGCCCGGGACCTAGACGTGGCATGTCCACTCCGCCGGCCTCCGCTGCAGGTACGTGCGCGTCCCTCAGCGGGATCCGCGGGGCTGGGGGTGAGGTGGGGGTGTGTGGGGGGTGGGGGGGTGGGCAGCCGCCGCTGAGTCCTCCCGGACTCCCGAGTTGGCGATTTCTTTTCTTTTTGTGTGACATCCTCTTGCGGGCTCTGAGCTGCAAACTCCTTAAACACCGAGAGAGTTGCTGTGGTTTCCTGGAGGAGCGATTTGGGGGTGAGCCTCCCGCCTCGTTCAGGTCGATTTCTGCGGGAATTAACAAATCGGACCAAGCAGGAAGGCAGGTCAGGGCGTCCCCAAGTAGCCACGCCGAGCGCTAAGGGAGACGCTCCTGGATGGCCAGTGTCGACTTGTCCAGCTCTGGGCCAGATGCGACTTGTTGGCGCTGCTGCGGGCTCTTTCGGCTTTACTGAGCAAGTACTCAGACGACAAGGTCCATATCTGGAAAGCAAAGTCCCTTTCAGGGCACTTAGACTATGTTACTTTGTGGCAGAACGTGGGTTCAAACTCCCAAGGGTGGCGCGTGACACTTTCCCTCCGAATGAGGGTGGGGACAGTCTCTCCTGGCCCTTTTTTCTCCGTCTGGGCTTCAGAGGATGGCTTTAAAGTTCCGACTGCATAAGGAAACGCAGGAACGCCCCACCACTGCCCTCTCTTAGCTAGGGACGTGGGATGCCCGTGTGGCCCGCACTCACGCATCACCCCAGAGCCCACACCAGAAATGACCCAGTGTGCCCATAACTGTGCCTCTGAGCTTGCGGGTGAAACAGAACCCCTCCCTGGCTGGACGGTGTCAGAACCCCATAGATTCAAGAGAATGGCAGTAGAAATACAAACTGACATCAGTTTGTAGAAATATTTTTTTTTTAATAAAAGAATTAAATGAAAGCAATGCTGAAGGTTTCCCATCTCCAGTGTCTGTCTCACACTGGCCATGAGCTGCTTGGGGGCGCAAGGCCTCACCCCGATTGCCTTTCACACACACATGGGGGGGGGGGAGGAAAAGGCCAGGAGCTGGCATCGCTTTGGGAAGCGTTCTTCCCAGGGCTGGGGTGGGGGCTCTGCGCTGGTGCCCTGCAGCTGCCTGGCTCCTGAGACCTCACCCGACCGCTGAGCCCTTCTCCGTTTGGCCGGAGGGTCTGTAGCTCTATTCCTGACATTCTGATCCTCTCGCCTACGTGGCACAGAGGCCTAGGAGCAGCCCGGGAGGAGGGAGGGGGCGGGCCAAGGTCTAGCAGGGCTGCTCTGTCCCTGCTGGGTGGGGGAGGGGCGGGAGGACGCCACCACCTTACATTTGACCTTGCAGCCCTTGGGTGGGCGAAACTTTGAAGCCTCCAGCCGCCAGGGCAGAAACAGAAACGAAGATCCAGATGTGTTTACTTAAGTCCTTGTCCTTGCCGCTCAACTTTGCAGTGGTAGGCATGTACACTAAAATAAAACTCAAACACTCTTGGCATGTAGAGAGCGAAGCAGTGGGAAGAAAATAGCTTTTTCCTACACTGCAGTCCAGGAGGGCTGTTAAGATAACGGTTAACTGGGTGAATTACGTAACTCTGCGTGCATGTGAGGGAGGGAGGCCAATTTCACAGCAGTTTACGGCTACACCCAAGCATTGTTAGAATCTGTATATTTAGCGATAACGAATTGCAACTTAATCAGGAGGAAGGGCGAGAAACCAAATAGCAACTTAGAGCGCACCCTTACAGTGACATGACTGTTCTGAGCTTCCGTCTCTTCGTCTGGAGCGTAAGCACACCTGCTGGCAGGTGTGCCCTTTGTAAGCCTCGAAAGGGGAAAGAAGGAAGTACTCACGGAAGGCCCAACCCAGGAGGATCCACAGGTGTTTCCATTTTCCAAATGAAATTGCTCAGGTTTCTAAAAAGTGTTTGCTCCTCGAAGAACTTCCTACATGAAGCTACTTCTCAGCCCCTTGAAGTGACACTTTCAAAACAAAATCCTTTAGTTCTTTCCCTTTAAAAATGCTGGCCCTCTCCAAACTGTCCTCGGTTCGCTATGCACATTTCGTAATAAAAGGATGAGAAAACCCCAGCAAACGCTTGGTGAAAATGATGAATTCCGGGGTGCTGATTCATGTGACTTGAAAAGTGCCATCCATTTCCTGATTCACCGCAATTTCTGTGTGGCGACATGAAAGATCTCTTCTTGTGTCTCGGAAATAATTAACCGGGTTTGTCTTGTCTTTATCTCCCTTCCTTGGGCTTGCGTTTCAGCCACATCGCCGAACTGCCTGCCACCTCGGAGGGGAGAAGCGGGGCTGGGGCTGCAGAGAGCGCCCCCTGGAGGAGATGAAGACGCTGCTGTGATCAGGATGGATCTTACCGGGAGCTTCACAGCTGCGACCTTCACGATGGATGCATGAGACGGTGTTAACATCATGAAAAACCTCAGCCCAGAAACCGTGGCCTCTGGGCGTTTGCATTTTAACTGGACTTTTCTACAAATGAGCCAGGGGATGCATTACAATCTCATCCATAAGTGCTCCCTTCTTACTCGTTGTTCTTTTTTTTTTAGATCATGGCATTTAAGAATTGAAGAAACGGCTAGATCCTCTGATCAGCCCCATTAGTTTGTTCCTTAAAATGGCCAAATATTAGTAAAACTATATGCAGTTTTATGCCTCACTAAGACTGCCTAGTGCTGTTTTTTTTTTTTTTGTTCGTATATTTTAAGTATTTGAGAGAACCATGATCGGGCTACAGATAATGCTGTGATGCTCCCCAACGTTTTGGCAGAAGAAGAATCCAGTGGGAAGAGCTGAGGAAGCCATCAGCCCCCACGTGAGTCTCGAACTTTCCAGAAACTATAAGTTTCTTTGACCCTTAGAAATGCCCAGTGCCGTGGCAGAAGTGAAGCAGACCAGTTTAGTTCAAAAGGAACCGCCTAGAAACTCAGACAGAATGGAAAGAAAATAGTTATGGCACATCTGAGAATGAGCATAAATAGGCATGGAATGAAGTGCAGAGCCCTAGATCTGAAAAAGGAGGGACCAGGTCAACCACGAGGGCACCTGCCCACCAGCCCTCTGCCAGTCCATGCACTGAGCCCTCCATCACGCCCCTTCTCTGAACACTGAGCTCCACCCACGTTCCATCAGGAATAAAGAGGACATTGATAAATGAGCATCAAACATGTCTTTTTCTAAAAGTACAGCCAGTTATTCCAGGAAGGTACACACAGAGCGACCTGCCCCCCCCCCACCCACTCACCCAACCCAGGTGGGCTTTGCTCACCTCTGAGCTCTCTCGAACTCACTCCACAGGTAGAAACCACCCTCGCCCACCTCAGGGCCACGTTCAAGGGAGCAACCTGTTTAAAGCGTGACCCCCAGGAGCCACAGTGAGAACTCAAGGACACGACAGCCAGAGCACAGATTCAACAAGTGTCTTTTAATTTTTACTTAGAAACCTTTACTTGGAAATGTTCATCTCACTCTCAGTAAGGGCTATTAATAAAAGACAATGTATTTTATCTCAGCTGGGAGCGTTTGGCCCTGTACGGTTAAATTTCGAGATATATTTTTCTAACAGCCCAGTCTCCTGAAATTAAAATTGTTGTGCTCAAAACATCTCACGTTGCCTTTTCATGTGTATAAGACAGGGAGAGGGGAAAATGCTCTGTTAAAAAGACATTTGGAATACCTAACAAAGGTGCACATGGGCTGTGTGGAGACAGAGCATCCGTGTGATGTCTAGACTCATTTTCTGACATGGAGCCTTGTCTGTATCCTGAGAATCTATAAACCATGGATGCCTGCATGTTTAGAAAAAGATATGTGTGATGCTCATGAGTCAACATCCTCTTTATCCCTCTGTCTTTGGAAATAGAGATTTGGGGGGAAATAGGTACGTTTAGAAGTAAATTTTCAAAAGATAATGCCCATCCTGCATGCAATTAGAAATACAAGCTACTCGGCCTTAGTTTATCCCATCATCCGCCAGGGAGATTAGCTCAAAATGGCCTCGAGTTCAATGAAAAGATTAGCTACAAAGTGAAATGGCAAAGTGTCTCCTGAAGCAAATAAATGGGACAATGAGCTGTCAAGGATTCAGTCACCCTTCTGTCAACTCTCATTTCAGACCCTCCTTGCTATTCCCACCTTAATTCCCACCTTGCTGTCACCTTAACTCAGAATGTCGACTTCTCACCCAAAATACCAATGCCTCTTACTGGTCTACCAGTCACCCTGCAACTCCAGTCTATAACACTCTACCACAGTGATCACCCCCCAAATAACATCTCCCCCGTCATCCTTAATAACACAGACGTGATTTTATTTGAATTGCAATCGGCCTTGCTTTAAAAAAAAAAAAGGCAACTTTCTTGCAGCTAGGTGCAACCATGGAACTCAGCTGTGACCAATACAACATAAATTGTTGGGATATCGAGAAAGGTTTCATAAAAGGGGGTGACAACTAACTGGGCATGACCTTTCCTGCCCCTCCCTCCCAATTCTGGATCCCTGCCTGGAACTTGACCGTGATAGTTGAAATTCCGAGACTGTAAGGTAACCTTGAGGATATAAGCCATAAGCCTAGGACAGGAAACCTGGAAAAACAGCCCTGGAGCCCCCTTTCATGGATGGCCACCCCCAGATTTCACAACAGGAGAAAGAAAGAACTTTCTCTCTGGTTTTGTCCAACACCGTTTCTGTCCTGGGTTTAGCAGGAGACAGTGACTCCCGACAGAAGGTATAAAGATCTTCCAGACCTCAAATCCCTCCATCTTCATCTCAACGTTTCCGCTTGGGCAGCCCTCCCTCCCCTCCCGCTCTGCTGTCCTGCCTTCCACCTGTTTGTTGCTGTGCCTTAGGGATTGAATGAGAGCCACACAGAGCCCACCCCACCCTTTGGGGAGTTACAGTCTCTTGGGGAAGGTAGGCATCAAGGATTGATCTCACAGTCTGTGATCATAAGCCCTAAGAAGTGCTCTGAAGGACAAGTTGAGGGTCTCTGTCTCAGTCTGGGGAATCAGGACAGGCATCGTGAAGGTGGCATTTGAGCTGACATGTGAGGGATTAAGTGGTGACGGACAAGGAAATAGGGGGAGGGAGTGAGATTCCAGGGAAGGGTGGAAATATAAACTTTAGAAATTAACTCACACTTGTGAAGATATCAACGATGGTAATGTAAGTGTAAATTGAGTGTGTGTGTGTGTGTGTGTGTGTGTGTGTGTGTGTGTAGAGAGAGGGCAATAGATATAGTCTTCTAAAACAGTAGAGAGGGAAAAAGATCAAATGAATCCAGTAGAAGGCTGGAAAGGAAAAGAAGACAAATGAAAAGAAAAAAAAAACGTAGAAAGAGAAGTAATAGAATTTCAGTAAACATATAAAAATCTAATTGTATCCCAAAAAAATATACCAGACAAATATCAGCCAAAATAAAAAGTTTACAAATATGCATATCAGAAATAAAGATTTTTTTGAAGCGAAAATATTTTTTTCAGTAAAAATATTCACTAAAAACGATTTAGTTCATTGGGAAATATAAATGTGCCTGCAAGTAACAAAATGGTTTTTAAAATATAAAAAGAAAAAATCTACAAAATTATAAGGAAAATGGGCAAATCCACAATCACTGATGGAGCAGTTTCCTCATTAATTGATTCCACAGGAAGAAAAATAGTATGGATCGAGATATCCTGAAAAAAAAATATAGCAACATCACTTTGATGGACTTATCAAATGTTCATACAGGACTTACAAAAAATAAGCAGCCACAAGGCAGCCTCTACGAACTCTGAATAATCAGTACCATGCACATAGGTTACAAACGAATCGTTATAAATAAAACATTTTAAATAATTCCGATTTGTCCATTGTAAGCCACATTTCTAATAACACATAGAACACGGGAGAGAATGGAAATCAGACAAATGCATATATTATATGAAAATACAACATTAAAAAAAAAAAAACCCATGTAGCTAAAGCAGATTTTAGAGAACACCTTACATACTTACATTAGGGAAGGACTGAAACAGGCACAGTAAACATCTAACTCAGAAAAAGAAGAGAACAAAGGAAAATAATGTCGTTCAGACCACATATTAATGAAAGACTAGAGAAAATCAATAGAAAAAATCAACAGCTGTTTAAAGAAATGCATAAGTTTGACAGAGACTCAAGGTCATGGACAGTAGACTAGTGGTTACCAGAGGGGAGGGGGAAGGGAGATGGGGAAGTGTCCTACGATAGATGATTGGCTAAAGAAGCTGTGGTACATATACACAATGGAATATTACTCAGCCATAAGAAGAGATGAAATACTGCCATTTGCGACAACATGGATGGACCTTGAGATAATCATGCTAAGTGAAATAAGCCAGGCAGAAAAGATTGAAAATCACGTGATATCACTTACATGTGGGATATAAACCTAAAAGCAACAATGCTTTACAATGCTGAACAATGCTGAACAGGACAGAAAGAGACTCATGAATATGGATTATAGACTAGTGTGGGGCGGGGAAGGGGAGGTAGTCGGGGTAAAAGGGGTCAAATACGTGGTGACAGAAAGAAATCTAACTAGGGGAGGTGAACACACAGTGTAAACATATATACATGCATTACTGTTCAAGTGTACAGCTGAAACTTATTGGATTTTGTTAACCGATGTCACCACTGATTAATTAATTAATTAAAAATAAAGAAAGAAAGACATGTATACGTTCAATAAAACAGACCAGTCTCTGAAAAGGGACATAACTCACTAGAAAAATTTAGCCTTAGGAAACTAACTAAAGAGGAAATAAGAATTCAAATACATTTACATTCATTGAAGAAAATGAATCAATACTTAACAAGTAAAATATGGATGGTTTTCGAGGAAGAGTCTACTGAATACTCAAGACACAATCAATCCTTATTTTATGAAAGTTACTCTAGTGAGTAGAAAAGTCCTGAGCCAAATTACCCCAATCGAGGATGTTTTATCACAAAAGAAAACATACTAATATAAATCAACAGAATAAAGAAAAACCGTATGATCCTTTCAACAGCTACCTAATATGCTTGAAAAAAAATAACACGTATTTATCATTTTTAAAAACCGCGCTTAGCTATTAGACTAGCAATAGAAGAGAATTGACCTAATTTGATAAACTAGCTACAAAAAATAAAAGTCAACAAGCAACTTTACATTTAATTTTGGAAAGTCGGAGACATTCCCTTGAAAGAGAAGATCCAGGCAAACACGCACACAGCAACACCTCTGTCCAACCCTGAAATCATGCGTTGAAAAGTCTCAGGGCTGGGGACCTTTCCCCTGACTCCTTTACTTCTTCCTGGCTGGTTGAATAATTTAAATGACAGACAGCAGATCAACAGGAGAAAATCAAATTTTAATATATGCACACAGGAGAATTCAATTCCAAAGACAGTGAGGCAAAATGAGGTAAATATGTCATTTTGGACTAAGGAGAGGGAGGCAAGCAATTGACAAGTAGATGAGAAAGCAAACTCTTTTTTTTTTTTTTTTTTTTTTTGGTAAACAAATTCATGCAGGGTCACCCAGAATCAAAGGGACAGAGGGAAATCTAGCTTTAAAGATTTTTGTTTGGATCTTCCCTGTATGCAGCAATGAATTCATAGATGCTAAAATGACGATGCTGAGAGTTCCTTCCTGAAGCAGATTTGTCTATATAAATTTCTTTAGGCAGGTAAGGGAGAGGTTTAAAAAACAAAAAACAAAAAAAAAAACTTCCCTGAGTTTGCTGAGCTTTAATCGTTTTCTTCCTGAAATAATATGCATGCCAGGGGGTCACATTCTGGAGAAACTCACTCCTGAACCCACTAAAGACACAAACCAATGTTTAATTGCAGACAACATCATCGTCTCCAGTAAAACCACTTAAGAACATCTACAGATACTGAGAATAAAGAGAAAGTTCTGCGAGGCTGCTAGACAGCATGGCAATTCACAAATCAATTGTGTTCCCATAAGCCAGCAGCAGATATGAGAAAATAAAGTTTAGAAAAGATAGCATTAACAACAACAAAAAAAATCGATATGTTCCCTAAGAATAATTTCATCGAAGATACTTTGGACCTTTGTGAAAACTTATAAAACTCAATTTAAAAAATCCTACAGAAGGCCTACATAAATTGGTGCGAGCCTACATCTATATATGGAATGATTCAGTGCATAATATCTTGAATATGAAATATTCATTCAGAAAATCCATGCTCCCCACATTCATCCTTAAATATAATGCAGATGCACTCAAAATCTCAACCGGCTGTAGGGTACTTAAGGAGATCATAAAATTTATAAGCAAGGCAGGATGACGGGTCTAAGAGTGGTTAAGGAATTTCTGAGGAAAATGAAGAGGGCAGGCGGGCATCACGAGGTATCGCTATTGTTTACGAAGCTAAAGAAATGAAGAGATTGAGAGATGGGCACAGGCTCGGCTAAGGGAACGACAGAGCAGAGGCCCACGATCACACCCACATGTGTGCCATTTTTGACACGTGACAAAGGGGCTCGCTGGAGAGAGGTGGGAATCCGTAAATGGGTCTCAGACAGACACCTGGCGACCTTGAGGGAGAAACACTGAATCAGACACCTCCCTCCAGCCGTTCATAAAAATAAGTTCCAAGTAGATTAAACCTAAAGTGAGAAACATTAAAACATTAAGAAGAACGTATAAGAAGCTATCGATATGACCTCTGGGTAGAGAAGGAGTTCTCAAAATAAGATGAAAGACTAGCCATAAAGTAAAAAAAAAAAATCAATACGGCGAACATTAAAGATTAGGACTTTCTTAGGACAAAACACAATTTAGAAGGAAGCCATAGCCTGAGAGAATTTTCAGTGTGTACGATTGACAAAAGATGATAGGCAGATATATTTTCAAACTCCGGCTAAGTCGCTGGAGAAGGAGGAAGCCATAGAAAAACGTTCAAATGAAACAGGAAGCTCGAGGGCCAATACACAGAAGAAGAGACGACAGCCTCCCTAATAATCACGAAATTTAATTAAAACAATATGGCACCATGTCATACCAATCAAATTGGCAATAATAAACAAAGTCTGGCAATACCAAATGTGATCAGATGCTGGCGAGGGGGACTTTAGAGGTGTAAATTGGTGCAGTCACTTGGAAAGACAGTTGGGCCACTCTTGTAAAGTTGAAAATGTACCATCGACATAGCCCAGTTGGCAACGTTGCAGAGGACATGTGAGTATACTGTCAATTTCTGTAAAGCATTAAAATCAAAAAAGCACGTCTATATAATGTAGAATACATACTCAGTAGTGAGATACACAGTAGTGAAATAGCACAGAAATGATAAACACTAAATTCAGGTCGTTTATGTAGGGGAGGTGGGCAGAGATTGGGAACAGACAAACTTTATCTGTTATTATGTTTTCCATTTTTTTTTTAATAAGATATGAAGCAAATAGTGAAAATTGTTAAGACTGTATAGAGCTGGTTTGGTGGGTGTTCATTTTATTATTCTTGAGATAATAATTAGATTATTATCCTTTTCCGTATGCCCACAAAATGTCATCATTCAATAAAGAAGGGTGATGGGAAGGAAGGAAGTGCAGACAGTAGGTGAAGAAGCTCATATGAGCAGTTTTGTCCTGAAGGGGACAAAGAAACTGGTGGCAGCTTGAGGGACTTGAGCACACAGAGCTCTTTTTTAAAGTGGGTCATCCGAAGAATGTTTAGACATCGATTGAAGCCCCTTCGTGACTATGTAGCAGAGAAACGAGACGATCCCAGGAACGCAAGCCTTGGAAAGATAAGAGGCGATAGCATGTGTGTTTGGAGAAGAGCGGGCTGTCCTAGCGTTGTCACGGAGAGAGGACCGAGGAAGACCAAGCACAGGCAGGAGTCGTGCTGGTGCAGATGACCTGCTTCTCTAAGGACTTCCGCTCGCTTTCCTAAGGTACCGTCTTCTCTTGCCATCTGAGGGGACTGGTGCCAGGACCTCCTCCCCCACACCCCACCCCGCCAGCCCCCGATACCCAAATCTGCAGATGCCCAAGTTCCTTACATAATACGGTGCGGTCCTGCCTTATAACCTACGTACCTCCTCCCGTATATTTTAAATCCTCTCTAGATGACTTATCATACCTAACACAATGTAAATGTTATGAGAACCGTTGTTACACTGTATTTTTAGGGAGTGAGGACAAGAAAACGAAGTCTGTAGGTGTTCGGGACAGACACAATCATCGTAGAACTACATCAGCAACAGTGTAACTTACAACATGTATTTCCTACCCACCGTTGGTCAAATCCACGGGCACGTAAGGCCTGCCGTGTGAGGTCAGGCTGGGGTGGGGCGTAGGGAGCGACGGTGAGCGTTAGGAGAGAGGCTAAGCTATGACATCGACGTCTTGGAAATCAGGAAAACAGACGCACCGCATCTCTGAGCCCAGCGGGCGCAGTGCTCCTCATCGTGGGACGAACTCCATCACGTGTGTCCACAGGGTTCTCTCCAGCAACGCGCCGCAGCTCAGGCCCGGTGAGGAGAGAGAGGGCCGGTGGTGACTGGGTCCCCTCAGGAGATGGTTCCCCGGGCAGCAGAAAGGCGGTAGAAGCAGGAAAGCCGAGGATGTTTGCAGGGAAGCGACTTAAGGATGGTCCCGCAGCAGAGCTAACTGCAAGGACGTGTGGACGAAAATGATGGCGGGGTCGGTGGACCGGAGGGCAAGATGCGGTGAGTGGACAGGAGAAGCTGTGATGGGCAAGGGGTGAGCTGAGGAGGCACATGGCCGAGCTGTGTGCACCGTGACGACAGGGACTGCGGTGGGGAAGTGAACGGATGTCGAAGGCAGGGAGGGCAGGCGCGTCCCAGCACAGAAGGCAAGGATGGTCCACGTGCGACAGGGAGGAGCTCAGGAGACAACAGCCCAGAGCGAAAGGGGCCGCCTGATTCGTGTTAGACTTTGAACTTGTGGCTTTGAACTTGAGGCAGCGTGCAGAACTGACGCCCAGGGGAGTCCAGGGGCGTTTCACCCCAAACTCTTCACTCTCGTGTACCCGTCTTGTATATACAAGTCTGAGCACAGGAAACTTGATAACTACACAGCAGCATTGGGCGTTAACCTCCATCCAACCCCTCCTCTCCTTGGAGCCGGTCACCCTCATATGACCCTTCGCCACATGACTAATCAGACCTATCTGGAGAGTTCGGTCAATGTTAACAAGCCCAGGCTGACCCTACACCCAATGAATCAGGCTCTCGGGTCTGAGCCCAGACCTGTGGTTTCGTAAAAGGTCCCGGGATGGGTCCAATCCACAGCCTCACTACCCACCACTGACCTCAGGTTACGTCCGTGTGCAAATCTCACCTGTCTTCACCGCACGGATGCTTCCGAGAGTCCCGAGACACCAATGTCCCAGAGAGCAGCGCTCGAGTGCCCCCACGGGGAGTCTTCGCCCGTCTGCCCTTAAGGTTTTGCTCTGAGCGTCCCCCACGGTGACTCATTCCATGCTGAACTCCTTGGAGAGACAGGTTTTCTTGTTTAGAGTCGTATGTAATCACGAAAGGTTCTTAATGTTTGCTTATCTTGCTCCAAGATTCACTAAAATGTCAAGTTTTAGCCATTGATTTCTACGAAATGTTTTGCTTATCTGTAGTATGCCCTGGGGGAAAAAAATGTTTGTTGCCAAGTTTATTTAGGGACTGCCAATATTACGGGGGTCTCTCTCTCTCTCTTTTTCTCTCTCTCTCTCTTTCACACACACACACACACACACACACACACACCACCCTTTTTCTCTTCTGCTAGGATCAACTTTTGCAGCTTTGTGCGTGAGAGGTGGGGCCCTCCGCTGAGCCTCACAGACATTCTGGTCACTGTCACCCTCCTTCTACCCCAACTTCCCAGCCCGGCAGGCACAACCGTGCTTGTTTAATCCTTCAGCACAAAGGCTGCAAAATTTAGTTCGCCCCTCCCTGCCCTCAGGAGTGCTCATTCTAACTCCCCCACGGAAAAGTGTTGGGACTTCGGGCAGGTGAGGAAATGGCCTGTATGAGCCTCGCTCCCAGAAACGTGACCCCCTCCCCCCAGATCAACACTGCTGTGGGCCCTGAGTGGTCCAGCCTGGCCTCTCTCCCCTCGCCCAGAGCCTGGTGCCGCGCATGGCCCACGGTCTGTCCATCCACGGTCCATCCGTGCACGGCGACTGCGTCGGTGAGGTCACACACATCGGCGGCTCGGGCCGCCCTCGGCGGAGCGTCTTGTAGTGTGTCTTCCATCTGTCGTCTTCGATTGCTGACATCAGTGGGGTGTTTCCTGCTTGCCAGGCTCCGTGGACCCCTGGCAATAACTCCGAACGCTGGGAATGTCCTCATCACCGCCTCACAGAAGGTGACATCATTATGATGAAACAAGCAGGAGGCGTGGCTGGGGTTCAGAGGGCACCACAGCTGGCCCCAGGGGCCGGCTTCACCACCGCCTAGGGCTGGCAAAATCTCCCCGGCGAGGCCGGACACAGGAAGCCAACAGCTCAGCGTCCTGAGCCGGGGTCTCTGCCGTGAGGCCAGAAAACGCAGAAACGAACTGTGTTCCCCGTAACGCTGGATTCACATTGGCAGGCAGAGGGCCAAGTGTGGCAGGGGGCTGTCATACCTGCTCCAAATCAGCCAGGCGGCTCCCACCTGGGCGTGTCCCAAAACCCTCGGGCGGGGGCGTGGCGCAAACGGGCCCAGCCTCCTCCGGAGTCTGATGCCGCAAGTCTCCGGAGGGGCCGAAGCCCCCGCATCGGGTGGGCGGCGGTGACCCTGAGGGTCCGGGGACCACACCTTTGGGGGCGTTAGGGAGCACAGCCCCCCTCCCCGCTTCCCCCCACGCCCCCATCCCTCCCCATCCCCCCATCCCTCCCTTGCCACCCCCCCTCCCCGCGACCAGCCCAACGCCAGTCAGGATGCGCACAGCATCTCACCCCGCCCAGGACCGAGTCCCCGCCGGGAGCTTCTCCCACGGCCTTGCTTCTCTGGCACTTCATTTTCCGAGGTGTCAGGGACTCAGGGTCCACCGCCCCCGGTGCTCACAGCGCCTGGCACGGGGGCTTCCGTTACAAGGTGCTGAAAACCGTTCCAGCCTGCGGAAGGAAAATAAAGCCAACGGCCGAACCGCTGAGTTAGAGCCTTTCCGACCATCCTTAAATGCGACAGAAATATTAAGGATTTGGGGCAACGGCCGTCGCCCGGAGAACGACATCACCCAGCGTGGGGAAGTGGTTCGTACTGGACGGTAGCTCATCTTCCCCAGGTGACACAGGAAGGAGCAACCTCCGTTCTAAGACAGTCTTGCGTTTGGGCCGCGTCACAGTCAAGGCCGCCTTCCCCGAGGTTGGTTCTCCTTACAAAAAGAGAGGCCCTTGCCCGTCAAGATATTGTCCCCTAGAGACTGGGGACAAAAAAGGAGGGGCAGGTTAGAGGTTCACGAAAGGCATTCACCGCCAGCTAGGTGGTGACGGGCCTTCCAGTTAAAAGGCTGGATTGGGCTGACGGGACTCGTCCAGGAATGACTCAGGCAGGGGACCCTTGCCCTGGGACGGTTTCTCCCTGGGGGTGGCCCTGAGACAAGGAGCATGCTTCTCTCCAACCCCAGCACCTGGCCAGACCACACAGGCACCAGGCCCCCTTATTTAGAAGAATGGGTGGGAAATTCAAACGTTCTCCAAACGATTTGATTTAAAAAAAAAAAAAAAAAGACTCTCATTTTGGTTTCGAACTGTGACTCCTTCCCCCTCCCCCAATCATGAGAAAAGCCGAACTCAGCAGGAGAGTGACAAGACGTCTAGCCACTGTCCTCGGTGCACACACACCCGGGTTTTTCTGCACCCCAACGCTCACGGGAGCTGACAAAACACTCTGGGCACTTTCATTCCGTTTCATCGCGAAAAGGGAAACTTAAACTTCCAAGCGCTTCCGTTCCAAGTTGCCCGGCTCGTCGTTCCGGAGGTGGGCACGCAGACGGAGCGGAAGACGGGAGTGCGTAACTGCCGGCGAAGAAGCTGCAAAAATTAATACGACTCTGTTAATGTCAAGATGCGGTTTTGGTGGCCGGGAGGGTTTCTCGAGATCGTCGATGTTAAACCTCATCATCGCGCAGGCGAAGACTCGGAGGCAGGTGGGATCCTGGACCCTGCCCAGACCCACGGGGCCAGGCGGGGACGGAGTCACAGGGACGGTGGTGCCCAGGCTCCTGGCACGTCACCCTGTCCCCACGACCTCCTCACAGGAAAGGGGACTAAGGGAGGGGGCGGGGGGAGAGAGACGGTGGGTGTGAGCGGGCTCGTCTGCAACAGTACGGTGGTTATTTGGCAGTAAGTACATTCTAGTTCAGTCCACGATTTAGGGACAATGCGTCATTTACTTGGATCTGTTAACAAAGACCACGAAAGGATTAACAGAGAGTGGCTCGACCTCGCTTCGTGGAGTAAGTGACGAGGACTTAGTCAAGCTGCGTACGACGGGGACCCAAAACCACGGGCTTGGACACCGCGGGTTTTCGGCTGAAAGGGGAAGCCGGGGCTGCCTCGGCCCGGTACCGCAGAGGCCCCCCTCGGGGTGCCCGGCCTCGGCTCTCTCTCCGCAGCTCAGCGGTCCCGCCCAGCGGGGCTGCGGCCCTCCCGTCTCCGCCGACTGTCCGGCTGGCCTGTTGCACGCAGGAAGCAGCAGCCAGAGCGCACCACCGACGCTCTGAGCTCCCTGGCCGGCTCCCCGAGTGCTGCTGACGGCATGCGTGCTGCCTCCCAGATGCCGCCAGGGACGGTGGCACGGAAGGTTTCCTCGCTGCGGATCAAGCAACACCAGCTTCCCGGCCGTCGAGGTCTGGGTCCCCGCGGCCCACTAGGAACACGGTCTCCTCTACGCCCGTGACATCGCTTTGGGTTCCCACAAAGGCAGCGCTGCTCGTCCAGGTCCCGAGGTCTGCCCTGTAGAGCCAGGTGCGTGTGACAGCGACTCAAACACACGGCTTAGGCACAAAAGCAGCTTAGGTCTTTCTCACACAGATGCCCAAGTCCGGTCTCTGGCCCCAGGAGGTCGCAGACACTCAAGTCCCCTCCCCGGGGGCCACGCCTTGTCCCAGTGACTTCTTGCTTTCGTACCCCAACACTTCTGACCACCGCAGCCACCCTGTAAGGAGGCAGAAAGGATTCTGTGTCCTGGCCCGTGAGGGCACAGCTTGGAGAGTTCACACATCATTTCTGCTCAGGGCCATTATCCAGAATCGAATCTCAAGCATAAACTCGTTTTTCACTGTGGCTTGGTGCCCAGACAAAACTCGGGGTTTCTGTGACTACAGAAGGTGGGGGGAGGTGGGAGGGGGACGGAGGGCTGTATCCTGGATCACGAGCCACGCGCAGCCTCTGCCACACGGTGGAACCTTTTCAATCTTACGCAAACACACTCAGAAAACAACCTCTCATTAGTTTATAGATAGAACTGCAGCGAGACTGTTCTGTTTACCTCTAAAAACCTGCCTTGCCTGGAGTCCCAGTGATACTGCCAACAAGGAAATCCTGGGAATTCCTTATCCAGAACCTTCCGGCCACCGGACCCCGTGCTGTCCTTTGATCTTCTCTCTCTGCCCAGACGCCAGGTAGCCCCCTGAGTCACGTCAGCCCGCGCTATCCTTAGATCAGAATCGATGCTAAAGCTGGTGACCATCACCTTGGGCTACAGCTCAACGTTCCTATCTCGGCCACCTCGGGGTTAACTCCTCATTCCAACTCGCTCACCACGCTTCTGTCGTCCGTGTAACTTTCACCGGTAGACTGCGCACGGTCCTTTTGTGGAAACGGTGGACTTACTTCCTGTTTTCTTGGGTGGCCTTTGTCATCTCAGTCTGCTACTTTTATAATCATCTTCCCCTTCCTTAATCCACGGTCTTGGCTGACCTGTGCACAGGGTAGATGGTTCTTTCTGTGATTTTTTAAGTTCAGATTGCGAGTTTGTGCTCATTGGGGCTTCGCGTGTGACAATCCCGAGGGTCCTGGATTGACACGTGTGCCCCTCGGAGAAGGTTTTGGGCAGAAGGAGCGACGCCAGGCTGTGGCTGCTTTTTGTTGGTGTTCATGTCCTCCTTTGGAGCTCTCGAATGTAGAAATGTCAAGCTCAGAAGCTCCAGGAGAGAAATCAGACGTTTCTCACTGTTAAGGGACGATCTGTCCCACCACGGGCCGGAAGCGGACAGCTTTACCATCTCTACCCGTTCGTGGTGGGCCACGTACCCCCACACTGAGGGGACCGCCATCGGCGGGGCTGGCTTTCTGCGTGGGAACGGGGGACAGCGGGGCCATGTCCTCACATCCCCTTGCACGTCCTGAGGCCTTATTTCCTGTGACCACTGAAATCCAGGTTCCTCGGTTATCGGCCACCAACGTAGGCGCCCCCCACTCACCCTCGTCCCCCCCGCCCCCCTCCCTGTGCATGCAAAGCGACCCAGTGAATTTCTATTCTCTCTCTATGTTTAGCCCTTGGGGGTCTCTTTACTTTCTTGAGAGCTCAGCTACGCATTTTAAAGAAATTTCGTTGATGTGAATCCAGGTTTTCCGCAGTGAGGGGATTCTCAGAACACTTAGCATCCCGCGTCTCCATGCCGAGAAGCCAGGCCCTTATCTCACTCAATTAGAAAGAAACTGGGTTACAGAATTCAGCCTGATACACTATCGTGGAAGCAACAGACTGAAAGGAAATATCAGCAACATTTGTCACAAAGCCGTAGCGGGCTCGTAGGCTGGAAGGCCAGGCACCCAGGGAGTGTCCAGGGCTGGCACTGCTGCTTTTTCTCCCTGGAGAAGGCAGCTGCTCTGTTCGTTGCTGAGAGTATTCGTGAGCACTGCTGGAGGCTGTGTGGCATCCCAACACGGGGACGAGTGGGAGCCGGAGCGAGAGGGACGAAGGACGTTAGAGAGCCAGCAGTGACGGCAGCCCCCTAGCTGGGGTTATCCGCGCGGGGAGGGGCTCTCTGGGGTCTCGCAGCAGTCACACGGAGCAGGTGTCTTGTAGTGAGTGAGCCGATGCTGGCACTCTGCCTGGTGGCTATTGAGCTCTCATAATTAATAGGGGACCCTAAAGCTAAGGTGACTTTATACTCCCAAGTCATGAACCACTGGGTGATACCAAACCGACAGAGTGCTTGAGAAAAGGAAAATCCGAGATCAAAGATGAAGGAAGGATAATTGGTAACAGAAGCAATAAAATAGATATCAAACATAAAAGCTAATTTTCGCCGGGAAATTAACAAATAAAATAGCCATGAGATGTCCTTTGCAGCGATCATGTTGAAAAAGATGATCCAAGATGTGCGTCGCCCTCTTCTTTGCCTGACTGATGGGCACGTAAATTCGTCGACACGTCACCAAGGGACATGCTTAGCAAGAGCTTCTCAAGGGAACCCGTCATCTTCCTCCAAAATAATTTACGGGAACAACGAGAGGTCTACAGAAGTCGAAGGCAGAGATCGTCACCGTGGCACTCGTGAAAAGGAAAGCAGCATAAATATCGCACGATAGAGAAATACTCAAATAATAAGTGTCATCCCATCCATCACACAGCTGTCACGCCGACCCCGCCTTCTCAACAACACGATTGTGTTATGACTCGGGTGGAAGACGCAGGTTGCAAAGCAGCAGGTACCGAGTGTCCTCGTCGTGTAATGTGTGTGTGAGTGTGAGTGAGAAAACAACAGGAAATCCATCCACAGAGAAGCGATTATCACGCTCTCCATTATCCATCTCCCTATCTTCTAAATTTTGACGGAGTTCGCACAGGGGCTGCCCGTAGGTCAGATAAAGGACAGCAGAAGCTATAATTACAGGCATGTCGTCTTCGTCAGTTGCGTGTCCATGGCTCTGGAGCTGTCACTCCCTCTGCCCCCGACGCCTTTGGGAGCCGCTCCAGGGGGGGACCCCTCTGTGACCCAGCTGGACCCCCCAGCCAGCTGTCCCCCAGTGGTTCCACAACTGTAGGCCTCATTATTTTCCGTTTTGTTCCTCTTTCTCTTTTGTTCTGAACCATCTCTTTCTGAGCTGATCTGCTGGTTAGCGATTCCATCGCCCTGCATATCGAGATTCTCGTACCTATCAGGCTAACCCAGAAGAAAGGGCCCATATTTAACCATATTTTGCTGGCACAGCGAGCACTTTCATCCGAGTTAACCTACTTCATTTATGGTGCTTCCCCACGCAGTGGCAAAACCTTTTTCCTGATTAGAAAGTCTGGGTAACTGTTGGCCCCATCAGACAGCGGTGCTGGGCAGGGCTTCACGGCTCCGGGAGACGTTCTGAATGACCACGGGTTGGCAGATCATTACTTAGGTGTTTCTAGAATAATACTTTTCCGCTCACCTAAATCATCCATTTAGAATCAGGCTGGAGAACTGACATTGAAACAGAAATAAGCGCTCATGCTCTCTCTCTCTCTCTCTGCCTCTCCTCCTCTCTCGCTCTCTCTCACGCTCTCTCTCTCTCTCTCTCTCTCTCTCTCCCTCTTTCTCGCTATATATATTTTTCTTCTCCTGAATTCAATGAGAAAAGTAAGCCCAGAAAAAAAAATAGACAACTTTCACAGCATTTATAAATTGATCAGATGTGTGAACTATTTCAAAACAAAAATCTTAATTCAAAATGTTAAAACCTACGGGATGACTGGACATAACATATATATATAAAAAAAAACAGAAAATCCAATTTAAAAATACGTCTTCTTGTTGGAGTAGTAGAGCTGTGAACCTCAAATGACTCGGCATCCTCAAAGCAGAAGAACAAAACCAAAGGTAATCTGAAAGCAAAAGCAGAGACACGTCGGCTGTTTCCGCTTAGAACGTCACCCCTCTCCCCGTACACCGAGTTCCCTTCCTGAGCTCCGGCCTCCACCACCTTACGACAAACTACGTACTTAACTTTCATAACTAAGATAATACTGTCACCAAAAAGCAAGCTCTGTCAAGTCAGCAGCTTTTCATCTGTTTTGTCCTAAAAAACAGTGCCGAAGCCACCTGGAGTCCTGGATAATATCCGTTGCTCGATGCATGAGTTGGATGGACACATCCTGGATAGAGTCTAAGGAGTCAGCCTGGATGTCGGGGCTCCCCGGGAAGGTCCCCGACCTCAGGCTCCTGCCTCCTCTTGAGAGTGAGTTTTAGGGTCCAGCAGTGGAACCCCGCTCCTTGCTCTCCCGTGGTCCCCTTTAGAATGCAGACATTGCAAGGGCGGAAAGGCATGTGACGCGAAGGCTGCGCTAGCATGCCACCGCGTCTGCTCTCAGACTGCGCCCAGACTCACAAAGCAAGGCGTGGCGGAGATGTCGCCCGTCCGGTATAAAACGGGAGACAGCCCACGATCGAGGGCGTCTGAGCAGAAGACCAGGCGACACAGGGAAGCTGATTTCCCAAAGGCCGCCCTCGGTTGCCACTGCCTCATTTCAGCTCAAGTCTCTCAGGCTGCACCCGCGCTGATTGCTGGAGGGGACGGCGACTAGCTCTGAGAGGATGTGCTGCTCCTCAGGGGACCCGCGAGTCCCTTGTCCAGAGGGGCCCGGTGTCTCTGGAATGACCAGGGGAGCACAGGTGGGGGGTGGGGAGAGGAAGAGGCCGTCCCGGGAGGAATGGCCGGGGGTCCAGGGAGGAGGAGTGGGGAGGAGAGAAGAAGCAGCAGAAACAGATCCCGGCCATATCCCAGGCCTCCCCCCGAGCCCCCCGGCTGGATCCTCTGAATCTAAGTGGGACACATGAGCTCCGGAGCCCGTTTCAGGTTTACGGATAAAATCAGGCTCGTGTTTACGGAACAAATCAGGCTCGTGTCAGTGCGCCTTCCTGCCACTGTCCAGGTTTGTCAAGCTGCGGAGATGAAGCGAAATTCACGAGCTGTCCGTTCGCAGCGAGATGGCTTCTCTAAAGAGGCCTCTCTCCTGTGGGACATCGGTTAGTTTTAGGCGGGTATGCCATGTTCTAGTCCACTCTTTTTCACCCCAATTAAAAGTATGAAGACTTCTACAAGTTTCTCTTTAAAAAAAAAAAAAAATCAGCATCACAAGGCACACATGCTACGTCGTTTGCGGGGAACGCTGTTGTGTCGCCCACCCTGTGAGCCGTGGACTCGGAACCGAAGTTGGGGACAGGCTGTCCATGTGCTTGTCAGAGCATCATAACCTTGGCCTTGGGGAAGGAAGGCCGAAGGAAGAGGGATGGCTGGCGGGCTCCCCTGCCAGCTGTGGACGCGGATGCCTTCGCTGGTGGCAGCATGACCCAAGTGCGGTGCACAGAAGCCACTGCGCAGGCCTGTCCCCTTTGTTCGTCGATGCCATCGGCCCGACTCTGCTGCTGACTCTGCATCTTTTCAATGATAGGACACACTGCTCTTCGCTGGGCTTTCTTCCTTTTTTGGATACATGGTGACGTGACAGCATTGTCCAAAGAATGACTCGTCGTGTGACATAAACCTAGAGTTTGCTTGTGCCAGTTCCGGTCGTTTGTGATGGCGGGTGTCTGGAACGTTAGCACATCTGAGTGGCGAAGTGAACATATTGTGACAGCGCAAAAGGCACTTTCATATCTCATAAAGTCCGTAGGAAAAACTTAGGCACAGATAGATATCCGCGGGTTTCCTGAAATAGAAACCCTTGATATTTATTCCCTTAAACGCAAACCTACCACGTATTCATTTATTTAAGTGGTTTTTGATCTCTATATATTTTCAGACTGAAGCTCTGTTTTATTAAGACAGTGCTAGCTGCTATAACAAATAAATCCAGGTGGGTTGTTTATTATAATGAAACTGTGTTGCTTGTTCACACAGCAGTCCAGTGAGAAATCCCTAGTCGGTAGGCATTTTCATTTCACTGTGACTCCAAGCCCCTGACGCCATCCGTCCTGTGGCAGGGGTGCCACCCTGGCTTACTGGTCACCTACCCCTCTAAGTATTGTTTCCAATCAGCCCAAAAGCAGGAAGACAGCGGAGGAGGCTTGTCTGCCTCTTAAATCTCCCATGAAGGAGTGACATGCATCACTTCCACGCTTATCTCGTTGGAGACACCTGGTCTACAGCCAGCCCTGGATATAAAGCTGAGCTGCAAAATACTGCCCCACATGGGACAACTACCTACCCGAAGCATCTCTCTATCGTGGAAGAAAAAAAAAGCACCATTTGGGATTCATGGCTAGCTTTCTCTGCCGCAATCATCTTGAGGAATAGTGAGTTTTAAACGTTGCTTTCCATGTATTTAAAATGCTGACCTTTATTTTAGATCGATGTTATGTTAGTTCCATTTCAGAATTCAGGGGGGAATGTCTACAGACAGCATTGCCTGACTAACTGTCTGCCTCCGTCTTTCTGTACAAATGATTGGTATGCTAGTTCTCAAAGTATGGTTCCATAACGCCTGCAGATGAAAATCCCCCTGATTCCTGGACCCGCCTGCAGAGTTTCCGTCTATACTCGTGATTCCGTGTTGAGGACAACACGCAGTATCGTGTGAGTTGCACACTCCTTGTCTCAGAGGCCATAACAATATTAAACCTCACGACCTCGTAAACGTATCCCCCAGAACAGAATCCAGATACCTTCCAATTATCTACTTCATTCATCAGGAAAAATGCATTATTCTCCTACTCCATGCCAGACACCAAGTCCCACCTTTTTACGTCTACCGGTGTACAAAGTCTAATTGAATGATCTATCATTTTTTAACGGAATCTGTGAAGGATTTTCCAAGAGGAAATAAGTTGCACTCACTGATTCTGCACTCTTCCTTCTTGAGGGGCCTTCTCCCAGGGAGCCCCGAGCCCCGAAGTGAGAGGCGGGCTGGCCTTCCTGGTGTAGGGCGACGACTCCCGGACTCAGAGGCCACACGCTCTGCCTGGCCCCCCGAAATTCCTTCTCGTGACTTCCACTCACCCAGGGGACCCATCATCACTCCTTTAGCCCTTTGGGGACAGGCCTTTTATTGAACAAAAGCACACCTGTCCCCGTTCCTTAGTCTTCCCTTGAATTCTGAACTAGAACCAACATAACAATACTATGAAACAAACGCCAGCGTTTTTAAATACATGGGAAACAACTTTTAAAACTTTCTACTCTACCAGGTGATTGTGGCAGAGAGAGATGAACCCAAAAGGGTGCTTTTCTCTTCCATGATTTAGAGATGCTTTTGGTAGGTGGTTGCCCAGTTTAGGGCGGTGTTTTGCAACTCAGCTTTATATCCAGGTCTGGCCACGAACCACCTGTCCCCAGTGAGGTCTAAGTGAGAGTCACATGCTTCCGTCCGCAAGAAGCACGCTTTGAAAAATGAGGGGCAGGGGATGGGATGCCCATGCTAATGACTCTGTAATAAGTCAGATTAGTTTCTGGTTTTGTTCATTTGTTTTCAACCAAATTAAAAGAGAAATGGATTGCACGGTCACCTGAGAGAACGTTCCAAGTAATGTTTAATGATAGATTTTAGTGTGATTTCTGAAGTGCCGCTTGGAAGAGTTCAAAGAATTGAGTGACATAGTTGTAACAACTTTCTTCTATTTCTACCTATTTATGCAGATGAATTTTCAAAGCGCTTGGACTTAAAAAGCTGAAAAATAGGAATAAAATTGATATTGAATCCTTTTTCATTTTAGCGATAAGCAATACTCGTGCAGAGACATGTAACTAAAAGAAAATAAGAAGGAAAGGAAAAAGAAATTACCCACCTCACTAAGGTGTATTTTTTTCAATACAATGTTATGTTCTTTCTTATAATTTTCAAAATTTGTGAGACATTTTCATTTTGGTTCCATTATCCAATGGTAATTATTGTAATGATAACTAAATCCAGAATAATTATTCAAAATGCAGACTACAGTATTTAAGGCATCGTGTGATATTTTAGAAAATCCAATTTCAATCTGTATCTATATTTACGTTGTAGAAAAGTATAATGGAGATGTAAATTTCACGAGCAAAAAAAATAAAAAGGGATATAAAACCTATTCTGTAAGAGAAGACTTTGTTCCTGTAGTTTAAAAATAGTTAGTGGTGGATATCAAATCGCTGTAGAATGTAGATTAATTCGGCATATTTAAAAGAAAAAAATATGAAGGCTTTACTGTACATTTTTAACATTTAAGAGGACTTTTGACATTACAATTTTGCAATTATTTAAATTTTTAATGAGACTTTTTGGATAGTAACCTACAGGTGTGTGAAGGGACGCATGCGTATGACATTCTTCTAGAAAGGACGTTGGAGGATGTCGGTTGTGCTGCTGGTGTAGTTCCACGCCGGCCTCCACCAGGCTGGACTGAAAGCACACAGTGGGGTGACCGCCCCTAGCCCTGGTGCTGGAGACGTATTACGCTCTACGAAGGTCACGTGGGCCCTACACCTTAGCTACGCAACAGCCTGTCCTGGGCCTCAACTCATACACTCATGAGCGAGAATAGATGGTGATTGTTGTTTTAAGTCATAAGTTTGGGGGATGCTCGTTGCACAGCAATAAGATAACTGATACCCACCACCAGCAAAAGGGCAGCACCCAGAACCAAGTTCATTAATATTTCTGCAGAGAAATCGAGAAATAGTCATGATGTGGGATAATAAAGATGATAAATAGCCTCACATCAGTTCATGCTGATTTCACCAAAAAAAACGTGTTAGGTCATTTTTGCAGCTACATGAGTTATGAATAAAACGGTTCGTGGAACATTTTGAATTTGGATATTGTGGGCGTGTACAACGCACCTTAATAGTTTAAATCTGAAATTGTCTATTCTCCAAAAAGCTATTACTAATAATACCTAGTACAGCCATGTAGCCGTCGTTATACACTCAGATGCATCTTTCCTCGTGCTGTTTGCAAACATCTTTTCTTGTTGTCACACTAGGTCTTAAGCTCCCCAAGGCAAAGACCTTTATTTCTACCCTAGCCTTCCTGTAGTCCCAAGCATTGGGCTTTGCTCCCAAACATATCTACAAGGTAGTAACTTGCCATTTGCAACGGTTCAGTGCCTCATCTTTACTGTCTGATATACGTCTACAATTATCCCCCTTTTTTAGGAGAAGAAACTAGAGCCCAGAGAGAATACGTAAGCTTCCCAAAAATCACATGGCTAATGAATTCCAGCGCCTGGATTTGAACCCAGGAAGGTGAGCTTTGGAGCGGTTTTCTATTTTGGATAACCATCACCTGAACAGCCCACGCCAACAGCAGGCATTTCTCAAGTGAGAACTTACGCCTTTTTTATATACAAAATTTGATACATTTCACCAATCTTTCTAAAGCATCAAAATACCCTATTAGTTACCCAAGGTGATGCCAAATGACTGACTCTTCACGGAAATCACTCCGACGTCAAATACACAGATATAAAAATGCACAGACTCTCTGAACGAAGAAACTGCTCGTTCATTTTCTCCCGCTCGTCTGTCAGGGAGCTCACAATCCCCTGAAGGAAGAAAATGAAGCACCCTTTCAGGAAAGCAGACGCTCTGATCAAAAGCAGTCCAGTCCAGGGACAGCGCAAAGTCAAAGCAACACAAGCTTTACTGACTCTCGACGTGAGGCCGACGCTTGCTCGTCAGACACAAGCTGATTTTTTTGTTTTTTACACTTTTCTGTCCTCCTTCCTGGGATGCCAATGACCTTCCCGGGGTCCCTATTCCCTCCAGGGCCAAGTGCCTGGCACCTCTCTAAGGCTCCCTCTGTGTCCCTCTTAATTCCTTCCGCCGTCCTCGTGAACTTGGCCGGGTCACTGACCCTATGGCTCCTTCTTCGAAACTGATTCAGAAGGCTTCCCTCCTGGTGGGAAGCTTTCCGCGTTCTAACCCGCCTTCCACAGAGGCTGGAGTCTTTTTCCTCTGGACATTTGTAAGTCAGCAAACACAACCAAACACATACAGAGTGACATGGGAGGGGCGCATCTGTTTGCGGTGCCCTGGGGTTGTGACACAGACAGCAGGGAGAGTATGCAATCCGGCAACATTTCTGAAGGTTTCGGACCTGCAACAGAGAACTGGCCTCCTTATTTGAGGAGCTAACGCTTTGGAAGAAAACCTGACCCCCTCGCTATTTAAACTGTGAGAGGCCGAGCTTTTAAGTTCCTGGTTTTGTACTAATAAAATCGATATAAACAAATACGATGAGTATTTTTATTTGTCACGTAACTTCACACATAAATGCATATTTTACCATTTGCACGGTCCACGTCGAGAGCCCTGTGGATAAATGCATATTTAAATGTGGGCAGTGGTCATCTATTCAGGTAGTATTATTGATAAAATATTTTCTTGTCCTGACATAACAGAACATTTGCAGTTTCAAAAGACATGCCAATATTTGCCTAGGTGCTGCTCGCTTGCACCAAAAAATGCCTCAAGAGCTACTTGCCCACCTTTCAAGGTAAACTGTGTCGAGAGTAAACATCTCACTGTGATTTGCTGCAGAGCTGCACAGCCGTGCGTGGTGGGCAGTGGCGCGTCTGCACCACGGCTGCGAACTGACCTTGAGAAACCTTGATGCCAAGGGCATCCGGGGAGGTTGATGATAACTGTCCGCTCCCGGGCAGGTGCCTCGTTCCTCTGTCCCGAGGTCAGGTCACGGCCGGGGGCCTCATCTTCTCCCTCTTCCTCCAGAGGATAAAACCTATGCAAGAAAATCTCCCTGGCAAAGCTACTCAAGAAATTCAGGTCCTTTTGTAACGTGGATCTAGTAAATAAAGGTCACCGTCTGTGTTTTTCCCAAACCGTCGGCCCCTAAGGGCGAGGGGCCATGACTAGTTAACGTGCGTTGTCAGCGAGGCCCGCTCTGGGGTGCAGGCTGGGGCTGAGTGAATGATGAGCGGACAAGGGGCATGGCGGGCCCGTGTGGCCCGCGTGCATTCAGCAGCCCACTCTGTGGCTGTTCTAGACGCAGGGTCAGTGACGGTCACAAGTTGGTTGTTTCGAGGTGCTGGGGAGGAAGAACGAGCTCACGTCCCCGGCTGGAGGCGGCACTGACAGGAAGCAGCTGGCCGTCCCCACGCTCCATGGACTGCCGGCTTGTTAGGAACACACCTTTGCCACCCAAGGCTGTTTGCTTTATGCAGAGATGGCTGCAAAACTCTACTTCACCATGCCGTGAGCCAGCTCCCCGAGGTCGGCTCCCAGCAGCCAGGGAACTGTCTGAGATGGGTACGGGGAGGAGCAAGGCGTGAAAAAGACCAGACTGATGGCTTTCCTCCCTTTGCTCTGACAGATCAGGTTTTAATGGAACAAGCCGATCAGTAACGATAACCCTGCTTCACGTGTTGTCTCCCTTGGGGTAGGTCCCCCACACCGTGCTGAACACCAGAGTGGCAGTGTGTCACATGAAAGCGAGGAGCTGTGCAGAGACAGGCAGTGAGGGCACACATGGTCCCACACCCACATCTAGCCCACATCTCTGCTACCCCCAGTATATGCCCCATGACCTCAGAGTCCAAGGTGGATGCCAGAGCTCCAGCCATCACAGCCGTGGTCCCAGGAGGAAGGTGATTCTCCTCCTTTCAGAGGCCCTTGCTGGGAGGTATGTAGATTACTCCAACTTGTACTTCCTTAGCCGAAATGCACAATCACATTTAGCTTTGATGGACGTGGGCAAGGGGTCATTCAGCTTGATGGCAAAGAGATTGGAAAAACTGGGGTTCTGATCACTAAGAAAAGGGGTGGATATGGAGTCGTGTGTGATTAGAGCCCCTTACCATTAAAGCACTTTCATTAGGGACTGCGTTTGAAAGAACAGCCTTCTTTTTCAAAGTCATCCTATCACATAACCCTAGAAACAAAATAAAGAATCTTTGCCTAATCATGATCATACATAGAATTCCATCCTGGCTAAAAATTATTTGAAATCCTATAAAATATACTAATCGCATATGAAATCGTCACGTTTTTAAAGAACCTTAAATGCTATAAGGATAACTACAGAGTTAAAATAGAACTCTCATTTTGTTAGACAAGAAAACACAGCACAGAAATATCTGTGAAACAAAATTATTTTTACCCGTCTGGAAGTTCCGAAACTCAAATCACTAGAACTTCGTGTACTAGCACTAAGATGCGAGTCATAGAAAGATTAAACTTTATTTATTCGGAGGGGGTGGTTACCACTATCTCCTGAGTACCCCTTTCTTCCCCCAATACACAAAATCAAAGTTTATATTTTGAATGCGGCATCAGGTTGCTATGACAACCACAGTAACGATGCTCCATCCCATTGGGTCACGCTGGTTCCACTGGGGTGTAGAGGAGAGGGTGTATTTTAGTCTCCGGGAGACGGGGATGACGGATGGAGTCTCGGGCTGGAGGTTGGAAGGCTGGTTTCTATTCTCGGCTTCCAGGATCGATCTGTGTGGCCGCGGGCCGGTACCTTGAAATCCTTGGCTTTATGTCTACTTTCTGCAAAGCGTGGCTACCTCCGTTTGATACGTACCCCAGGTAGCTGGGAGGCGTTCACTGGGAAGTGTGCTATGAACACCCTGGAGGCCTTCGCGTGTTCTGAGCGCCGTGCCTCTTAATTTTCGCGTGCAAGCGAGTTCCCCGCCCCCGCCCCCACCCCGGATCGAGAGCAGCCCAGGTGGCTGGCACACACCGCGCCCTTTCCTCGGCAATGCCGTCCTCCCTGCAGACATCTGAGGAAGTGCAGACGAGGCAGCCTAGGAATCCCAAGGAAGCGTTTGGATTCAGACGCACTTAAATCATAAGGGACCCGTTATTCACCCATGGGCAGCTGGGCGCGGGGGGAGCAGCTGGCTCCAGGACTCTGGGATGGGACAGAGCCAGGGGGGATGAGTGTTCGTTTACCCACAGCGCCGGCCACTTCGAGTCCAGGTCTCGGATCTGGGTTGAGCTGCGAACGGAAGACGCCCGGGGTCCCCGACCGCTGGCCCCGAGCAGGTGTTTTTCATACGCCACACGCATGTGCCCGGCGGGCTCTTCCTCCTCGTTCCGAATGGCTCTCCGGCCACGTCTCAGCGTCGTATAAGGCGACGCGGTCAATGGCTCTACGACCGTGAAGTTCGGGGAGGAGACGGCTCGTGTCAGAACTACGCCGTCTGCCAGAAACGCTTGGGAGCGATCAGAACCTCTGATGGCTGAGAAGCCAACCCTTTCAAACGTGGTAAAAGGTCTGTTATGCAAATGGGATGTGTAAAGGGCCAGCGTGGGTGCTGAGCGGCCTGCCCAGAACCTCACTGCCCCTTGGGGAGCAAACCACTGAATGTTGACGGCACAAATAAAAGTCTAAGTCCCCAGGACTGGGAGGATATTTGAGACCAAGGCTGACTTCGCATGAGAGCAAAAACAGACCTGGAACGAGTCCCATCTTCAGTTTTCTCCGTCTGGGTGTCTCCCTTCATCGGGAGATGGCTCCCCTCTGGCTGAGCCTCAGTTTCCACACCTGTAAGAGGAAACGGCTCCGGCCTCCTAGGCGCGCGAGGGTCAGAAGGAGCTGGGCTCGGGCGTCACTTCCTTTGGGGTTGGACGCTGTGTTCGGGGGCGTCCTGGACCGGTGGCTGGATTTTACGCCCCGACAGTCAAGCCCAGATGAGCCCCTTTGTCTCACGCCTCCTTTTCCCCTTTCTGCTTGCTGGGAGAAACATCTTATCACTGGGGACACGGGACCCTCAGACAGGGAGCGAGAGTCCAGCGGCTCCGGGGCCCGGCTCCGCCACGGTGCTGTGACAGCCCAGGGTGCACCAGGACGCGGGGAGCCCCACCCAGCACAGCCCGCGGGACTCAGCGCTGCTGGACCCCAGGTCTCCCTGCAGCCTCGGGCCCCACTCGTCCCCCGATGCGCGCGGGAGGGATGCAGAGCGTGGGAGCCGAGCCGTCCCAGCGACGAGAAGCGCCCCCAGGCGCCCGTGCTGTTCCCCGGGGGCCCTCCCCTCGCATGCTGGCAGAGCTCAGGATGGACACGCTGGCTGATGGACGGACGGACGTGTCCTCGGCACACTGTCCGCCGCTAACACAACGCGGCGGCCCTCGGAGTCTGCTCCGGGAACAGGGTTACTTCCAAACACTGCTCTCCCCAGAGCCAGACACCGTGCTGTCTGTATTTTTAGCAACCTATCACACTCCTCTCCTACAAGGGACATTAATTTTGCTGAAGAAAATATACAAGATGCATGACAATTACATCACAAAGCAGCTGGCGCGCGAGGTTGCGCTGCCTCTGATCTCAGCCTGCCTCCTCCCAGCCTCCTCCCTCCCTCGCCCGCCTGGCTCTCTCAGAGCGAGGCACATGGGTCAGAGGCCATGCAAGGAACTGGGGCCTTCGTTTGCCAAAATCCTTTTTAGAATATTGGTGAAGAGCTCAAATGTCAGCATGCACGGGAGTGACGGGGGGAGACTTGTGAGTGCTCGTGTGTGTTACACGGAGAGCCTCCCAGGTGAGTCTGATGGCCCTTCCCGTGCGGATGCTGCCGTGGTAACGCCCACCGGGGTCACCTGACGCTGGCCTCAAGCCTCGTCCTCCGAGGAGAAGCCGAGGCAACCCCATGCTCATCCACAGCTGCCTCTAGAATGTTCCCAACTTCCCCGGCCAACTGGCTACCCACAGGCTACCCACACTTCTTTCTCTTCCCCTACCCACGAGAAACGGCAGTTAAAATGACAGTAAATTTTCCGAATCTGGGCTGACCCACTTCCGCCAGACCGCTGGCCCCTGGCAGACGAGTGCTGGTGCAGAGGTCACTGTCACAGACATCTTCCTGGCTGGAGGCGGGCAGGGGGGATTGATATGCAAGGGCTCCAGCCAGCAAGAAGTCTTGTGAACTGTCACCCCACCTGTAAGGGGTACAGGAATCAAGCAGAACAACAGGAGGGACTGGGACGCATGGGCCCATGATGAGAAAGAGTGTCACCTACTTTATAATCAAATAATCGCAAATGAATACAACAGCGCAGTGGGGAGGAGAGAGGCTCTGGGAGAGGCAGACGGAGCCGGGAAGTGTGTCCCTGACACTCGGTGCCTCAGTGGCTTTGAACAAGCCTGGGGACCATCCATCCGGAGGCCGGTCGGGGTCCCCGCACGGGGAGGGCGGAGCACAAGATGCAGATCCGACGAGAGATTCGCTCACACAGCGCCTTATCTAAAGGAGCAAAGGACAGTTGTCAACGTCACTGGTGACGGGTGCAATTGGCGCAATTTTTTTTAAATGCTAGAATAAAAAGTTGGCAAAACTGAGGGCAAACAAGTAAAATAATAATTACCCACACTCTGAGGAGATGTGTAATCTTTTGAAGAGGGCATTCGATCGCATACGCTGAGAGCTTCCAAAATATGATCCATATCATTGGAACCCCTGCTTTTCCTAAGAATGTGTGTTTTAAGAATTCTAAAATGCAGAGCGTGGCATTATAAAACTGCGACAATTACACCGTGCATCGTGAGGCGAATGGACCCACGCGTTAGAATAGAAAGTCGGGACCCTAGACCCACACTTACGCAGTCACCTGATACGTGACCAACAGTGGCACAGCCTGGCAGAAAACGATAACCTTCAGATTGATTTTGCTGGGCCAACTGGATACCCATCTGGAAAAAATGAATCTTGAGCCCTACGTTCCCCAGGACACAAAACTCAATCCCAGATGGCGCGCAGAGCTCCATGCAAACGGCAGCATCGTGAATCTTTCCGAAGAAAAGAGAGGAAAACATATTCGTGCCCACGAAGCCGGCACCGATTTTCTGAGCAAGCCCCCGTGAAATGCTGAGCGTAAAGAAAACGAAACGGCAAATTGGAACCACGTTCAGATGGAAATCCTTTGTACATCAAGACGCCGTCAATCTAGGGAAAGGGAAACGCACGGAGTGAGAGTCAGTTTTGCAAAAATATCTACCTGAGAAAGAACTTGTATCCAGATATATAAAGAACATCGACGAATCAACAAGAAAAAAAGGCAGATGACCCAGTGGCCAAAAGGGCTAAAGACTGGAGCAGGCACTTCAAAAGGATACTCCAAAGGGCAAATAAATATCAGAAAACACGACCAGGAAGCAACAGCGAAATGAGAACTAAAACCATAAGGAGACGTCATCACACGTCGACTAGAGTGACTGAAGTGAGCAGGACAAAAGCCACGAGGGGTGAGGACGAATGTGGAATGAGCAAAAACCTTTGTATGCTGCTGGGGGAAGTATATCAAAGTTGGCAAATGTCTTGGGAAAAATATTAAAACTGAATATATTGCGTATTCTGCGACCCAGCAATTCTACAGCAAGACAGGTACCCAATAGCCTTGTGCGGGTACGCTCATCCAAAGACGTGTGTCAATATGAGAATAGCGGCACTATTTGTGATAGCCCCAGACTGGAAACTACTCAAATGCCCATCCACCGCAGGGTGGGTAAGTAAATGCCAGTACACGTCCACACACAGAATGCTCCACAGCGATGATGGTGATGAATGAACTCTAACTACGCATGGATGAATGTCCCAAACACAACCTTGAGAAACAGAGACCAGACGTCGCAGGTGAATGTCCCCTGTTTTAGAAGTCGGGAGAATAACTACGACTCGACTCTCGAGCGGGAGGAAGGACACAGGGGACGGACTTTCGGATCCTGGTGACGTCGTGTCTCTTCTGAGTGCTGCTCGCGTGTTGGGTTCACGCCGTGACATTCGCTGAGCTGTGCTGCTGTGACGCGTGGGCATCTCTGGGTGTGCGCTGTGGCTCAGGGTGAAGACAGACAGACACACACACACACACACACACACACACACACACACACACACACACACACCCTAGTTTCCTCGATGCCAGACGGGGGAAATAGTCCTAATGCCTCTGTAACGGTGACTGTTATACGTCACCTGGATCCATCACAGGGAGCCCAGCTAGTGAGTTAACCCTTAGTCTGTACATGGGGGTGTTTCTGGAAGAGGTGAGCACCCCGATGGGCAGACCGCGTAAAGCAGACAGCTCTCCCTTGGGTGGGTGGGTGTCACCTGATCAGGTGAGGGCGTGACTAGAATGGAAAGATGGAGGAAGAGAGACTTCTATCCCCGCTCTGCCCTATAGCCTGAGATGAGACACAGGTCCCCTGCCCTGAGCATGGAACCCACACACCAGCACCCCCGGGTCTCAGGCCTTCGGACGTGGACAGGAACTGTGCCACCAGCCTCCGTGAGTCCCCGTGCGCACAAGGCAGACCACAGACCCCTTCGGCCTCCATAATCACGTGAGCTAATGCCTCATAATAAATATCGTGCTGAAGTATCAATATATGCACATGTGCATAGCTTTCCCATCGATTCTGTATCTCTGGAGAGCCCTAACGCATTCGGTTCCTACGTTAAATCGTCGTGAGTTCTGGAAGGGCGTCCCTGCCCTAAAACATCCCAGCCGTTCCCCCAGAACACCTCACTCGGGGTGCCCTCCGCCTCCCTCGATGTTACACCTACAGTTTCCGCGCTGTCTCATCAAGCAAGATACCTACCGAACCCCGTCATCGCTGTCCCCCTGAAAACGCCCCGCTCCACCTCTGTGTCCAAACGCAAGCTACTCATCTCCGACCTGCAGCTCCTCCTCCCACAGCTTCGGTAGGCCAGGAACGGTTCCCGCCACCGACGAGACCTGCGTGTCGCTGGTGGTTGTTACTGTCCCACGGAATCCAGAGACATAAAGCCACCAGCACTTCGGGATAGACGGGGTAACGCCGTAGGAACACCCTAAAAAAAGAAAGTTTCGGTGGCTCGGTGCTGACAGTTGTTCCTTGCTCACAGTGTCCGGTGGCTCGGTGCTGACATTTTTTTCTGGCTCACAGTGTCCGCTGCAGGCTCTGCGCCTCCTAATGACTCAGGGAGGGAGGTGTCCGGGGCTCCTGCTTCCGTCATCACGGTGAGGAGAAGGGGGTCAGGGGCTCACGGCGAGGTGTTCGTCCGGAACACGCGTGTTCTACCGGCGGAGGTGAGTCATGGCTTCCCCTCAAGAATGGGGTCCCGCACCAGTGTGGGCGCTGGTGCAGCCCCTCAGGGGGGATCGGAAACACAAGATGCTGACAATAATCACATATTTTTTCCGCAGGTATAGTTTTGCGAGAGGAGTGCTTTCAATAATGAGGGGGACGCAGGGCCAGTGGGCTGGGTTGATGGAATCAACTCCAGTCCTCCCTCTGGGGATGACTCAAGTCACCCCAAATGACATCCCATCCAGACCTCGATATACGGGTTAACTCGGCAAGTTCAGAGGGCTCCCGGGTACCCAGCAATCACTTTGCTTTGTTTCCTTCTGTCTTTCTAATGGGGTACCTGAAGGAACACCCGACGAAAGATTCTAACATGATCCAAATGTTGGGGATAATCTCTTTACGGGAATGTGAGGGAATAGTCAACAGCCATTAAGTAGATAAATTGATAATATGTGAATAGTTTTATCCTCAGTCTTTCTGGACAGGAAATAGGAAGAATTTTTTTTTTAACAGCAGAGGTGTCTTGAGTTTAGCATTAGAAAGAGCTGACTTGGTGCTTATTGGTCTAAGGCAGTGGTCCCTTTGTAGCACCAGGGACCGCTGCTCCTATGAGCATCTAATCCCTGATGATCTGAGGCGGAGCTGAGGCGGTGATGCTGGGGAGTGGCTGCAAATACAGAGGAAGCTTCATTCCCTGGCCCACCGCCCACCTCCTGCTGTGCAGCCCAGTTCCTAACAGGCCACAGACCAGAACCCATCCATGGCCCAGGGGTTGGAGACCTCTGGTTGAAGGAGCTTGTCAGGTGTTAAGATTCTGGTAAATGTAGCATCATTGAATTAATTTCAAGATCCTGCCCCCACATCACCTGCCCATCAATCAAACCTGGGAGCATTTACTGAGCCTTTGCTTATTATATAAATAAAGTCAACTCCTTCTTTAAAGAAGTCTACCGAGCACATGCATGGTCTCTGCACGTCTCTAACGTTTTAAAGAAAACAAAATAAAAATGAATTTTACACTTCAGATGGGAGGGGGTCGATATAAGTTGTTCTTTTCACCAGGCGGATTATTTCGCCGTAGGTGTAAGCGTCTGCGTTTTCTGGAAGCCCTCATTCTGCCTGGCGATCTGAAGGGCTGCGTCTCCGTGCACGGCTCGGCGTGCGAAGGGAGAGGCAGGATTGTCAGTGGCTTTGCTTCTTCCCAGAGACCTTCCGGGCTTTGAAGCGGAGCCTCTTCGTGAAAGCAGGGGACGCTGGCTCCCAACTCCAGGCGCAGAGCTGGATCTGATGAGATTAAAAGGATGCTTCTTCTTCTCCCTCCCAGAGAGCATTCCCTCTGCAGGCGGAGTCTCCTGAACCACGTGATCACGTGGTGCCATGTATGTCTCCCAGAAGCCCAGTCACTCGCTGGGTTTAGCTCCTGGTATAAGGATCACCTAATTTTTGTCCCTTTATTTCCCTCCTCATTTTCACAGTCTTGCATCAGAAGAGCTCGGAAGCTATGGTCCTGCTAGGAATTCGTTTTCACGGTGAAATTTTTTTTTTTTTTTAACTAACACATCACGCTCACATAGGAACCTATTAGCAAATTGTTTCACATCGGGTAAAATGTCATTTCACTCCTCCCCGTGCATTTAAAACCGAAGGCATTACGACATCGATGCCCGATGACAGCTGCAACTCGTTTCATGATAAAATCGACCGACTGAAGTTTTCTTTCGCGGTAAATTACAGAGGACGACAACGGACCGTTTTCACGATGCGATCGGGGGGGAGGGGAGGCATCGAGTCCAGTCACAGTGTTGAGCGGTCACCACCTCTGTCCAGTTCCAGAGTTTTCCCGAGGAAAAACGGACACGCCTAACAGTTCAAAGGAACCCCACCTCTCGCGGAAAATGGATATCTGTCGCCAAACGATGTTATCAAACGGTATTTTTTTATCGCAGGGATTTCATCGGGAGCCTCTCCTGGGGGTGCCCCTGGGTCCGCCCCACGCTGGGTCTAGGAGGCCACCCTAGTCCCCGTGGTGCCGTCACCCCCGTCCGAGCCAGCCCCCAAGGGACACACGCAGAGCACGGGACCACGGAGCACGTTGGACCTAAAGCAACGATCGTGGCTGACTGACGGCTGAGAAAGAAACCCCTTGTCTGGCCGAGCCCATCTGCCATCTCCTCCGTCACGATGCGGGGCGGTGCCGCGGGCGGCGCCTTCACAGGGTGGAGAAGCCTGACATTTCCGTAAGAGCAGTGGCGCAGGGAGGCACCGAGCCCCACTCCTTCACGGGACCCGAAGGTTCTTTTAATCCCCTGCGAACTCGCACCGAGAACGGTCCTCTCCGAGATTCAGCTGGACCAAGAAGACACCTGGATTTGATTTTGGAGGGAAACGGGGCCGTGACAATGAAATGCCTGCCCTTCCAAACGCGACCCTCGAAGGGTTTGCTCCGCCCCCCGCCCTCCCGCCCCAGCCCCGCAAACCCCTTATCAGATTGCAAACCCATCTGGCTGCTTTCAAACATAAAAGGCTTTTAATCTTTACCATAGCGTTGGTCTTCTCTAATGCTTCTAACTGCGACTTTACACCCTTAATCATTCCCACGGATGCAAAGACAAGAATCTGTGGCATAGTAATCCTTATTGACAATATCAACTCCAGAATTGTATGATGAATGCAAATCGCGTCTCCCCTGGTTCTTCCTCTCTCGCCTCCTGGGACGCGAGCCCCGTTGTCGCAGCCCAGCACCCAAAACGCCGCCTGGGTGCCCAGACCTGCCCGCCGCCCAGGGGTGGGGGGTAGCTCCCCACAGAAGCCGCGGTTGATGACAACACACCCCAAGTGACCCCGGAGACGGCGGAATCTCCACGGACAGCCCCGTCTCCTGACCCTTCCCCTTCACTGCTGCGGGCGTGTCTACACCTGGAGTCTTTGTTCCTACCCTTCTCCCCGATTTTTTGTGCCTTGCTCTAGACTGAGCGTGCGTGTCCCCCAACATTCACATCCTGAACCCCAAGCCCTAGATGCCGCTGTCAGGAGGCGGGGCCTCCGGGAGGTGACGAGGACATGGGGGTGGCGCCCTCACCAATGGGATGGATGAGTGACCTGAAAAAGAGACCCCCCGAGTGTCCCCTCGTCCCTCCTCCGCCACGTCCTCAAGGGGCACAGGGAAGAAAGAGTCAGCCATCTAGGAGCAGGCCACCAAATCTGCCAGCGCCTCCGGCCCCCGGGCCCGTGAGAGAGAAACGCTTGCTGTTCCGTCACAGCTCTTCGCGGTGACAGCTCACAGCAGTCCCGACGACGTGCCGAGACGGGCGTGTCCTCGTCCTTCCCCTTCCGTTCCCATCCTCCGCCTCTGGGCTTTCTCTTCCTTCTTCCTCTCATTTTCCATTTTGCGTCTCCTCCCCGTCCACATCCTCCCTTAGCTCATGCACAGAGCCGAGCTCTATTTTAAAATCAGTATTCTGATTATTGACTAGCAGCTTCCCAATCCCTAGAGATTGTAAAGGAGCATGACAATCCTAGCGGTCCCTACAAAGAGCACTATTTCTTCCTTTTGCTCGCGCGTCAACCAGGGCCTCCCGCACAGGTGCGTGTGCAGGTAGCGGCTCCCAGACCCGCCCCCCGCACACACACAGACACAGGCCCTGTCCCTCCCCTGAGCAGCAGCATTCAGGAAGCTGGGCAGTTCACCCCTGGTGGCAACGGTTACCCCGTGTCCCACAACCGCTGTATGAAGAAAACAGAACACAAGTGTGTAAGGGGAGAAGAATTCTTTTGGAGACTAAGGACAATTTTGCCTTTTCATGCAATCCCTCGGGTGGTGTGTCACCTTAGCTGGGGACCAGGCAGGTGCTTTGCGAGGAGCAAAACCTGTTATCCAGCGTCCACCTTCCCAGTCCCAGCTTTCTGCTCAGTTACTGTTGGTTACGACACGCAGTAAACCGAGGAGCGCGATTCCTTCAGCAGAGGGACGTCTCTCCATTTCTGGAAGAGCCTTCTGCGATTGATCTCTTACGTTGACAAAAATGGATTTGAGACTTGCTGCGGGTGTTTCTTACGGACAACCAGTGCTCATTTATCGTCATCAAATAGCCTTCCACTGAATCTAAAGGCCTATCTGATGTCACGTAAGCAGTCCTTATGACTGACTCCACACTGTCCTCGTCTCATTCGTTCAGAGAAAAACTACTTACTTCGAGCTGGGAGACCAGCTGGTCTGTATTCCTACCTTCACACCCCTGAGTTTTCAAATTCTCCAGATAACGTGAACGGAAACGGAGTCTCGTACGTAATGGGAGAAAAATCTTTTTCTGCGAACACAGTCGCACCGTTTCTTCTTGGGAAATTGTAGGGGACTTGGAGAAGCGACGATGAGCTCCTTTTCTGGGCCAGCAGATCCATTTCCCTCCCTCCACCGTGAGTCTCTGCGGCTTTTCCGTTCACGTTGCTCCTACCTGCCTCGGCCCAGCGCGTTCCGCCCTCTGGGGGCACAAGACACACGGTTGGATGACAGACAAGCATACCTGAGACATCCACATACCTTCGTTCCCTCCTGCGGATCCCTAACCGTGAGCGAGCCTGTGGGTCGGGCGAGGACTCTTCTCCGGTAGGTGTGGGCGGATGAGGGCGGCAGGTGAATAGCTGGAGAACACAAAAAGGGGAAGAAAATAGCATACTTTGCCATTTCCGTAACCTTTACGAAAACTTTCCTTCTGAGGCCATAAATGTATCGCTTTCAAATAACAAGCTTTGAATAAAAATATGCTTCGCATTGCCATTAAGGGCACCGTTCTGTGCAAGAGAAATTCATCAGATGCTTTATTCTAATTAAAGCCCGATACACAGCAACCGGAAACACTGGTCCCAGTGCGAGAGATGACCTCTCAGCTCAGTGCGAACTGGGAGCCGACGGACAGATGTGTGTTTACGAGGTCCCAAGAGCTTGTTTTGTTTTGTTTTGATGCCATGGAAAGGCGAGTGGCTTGGACCAGGAGTGTCCCTTCATTTTTTGGGGGGATAAGCCTGCTCAGCTCAGCTTTGTTCATGTCTACAAGTGCAACCGTGTGGACCAGTGACTGCGGGGAATCCTAAAACCAGACAGACGACCTGCAGAGGAGAGCAGAGGGCCAGGGAAAGGTCAAGGGCAGCATGAGTCAAGGGCGGACAGGCGTAAACCTCGCTCATGGGCCGTTATGCCAGGAAAGCTGGTCTGCGATGCTATCTGTGATTCTTTAACACGGTACTTGTTAAGGCAACGAAAGAATTGACCAAAAATGACTGAACATTCATAGAAGATGAAAACCACCTATAGTTTACTGAGCAATCAATCAACTTAAGTCTAACCACAGACCCCACAGACTACAGAGAATATGGAAAAGCAGGATAAACTGAATGAGAAAATTATATTCTTGTGCTTCTGAAAGGAAAAAGCAGCTCACTCCCTGTTCTTTTCTCAAATGGACCAGAGGCTCTTGGAGGAAAGAGCTGGATTCTTAGGGAGGAGGTGTCAGGAAGGGGTAGGAGGAGGGCAGTGGACCGATCCACACACGGCAGGTAGTGACGGGGAATTCTCTGGGGAGACCTGGAGTCCAGGTAACGTACCACTTGGTGGTCACCTGTGAAGGTGGCTTGTGGTGGCTTGAAGACTTACCCCAAGAGCTGTGTCCTTTGAGGCTGCATAAAAGATCCAAGCCACCCAGCTAGCTGGTCACAGAGTGGAGGCTGTGGCCCGTGGGTATGCCCACCCTTGGGTGGCCGATGGTTAGGTCTGGCCTGCAGACTGCCTTGGTGAACCGAGTTCTGTTGGCACATCGCCATGTCCACTTGTTTACATTTTGTCTGTGGCACCTGTCACACTGTAAGAGCAGAGCGTAGTAGGGACACAGACCACAACGTCTAGAATGTTTCCTATCAGGCTCTCCACTGAAAAGATTTGCCGAACCGGAACCGTTAGCTTGGACTTTGGGTTTAGGTGGATTTTGGGTTTAGAGTGCGTGAGCTGTTCTCATCGCAGCCGGAAGTCAGCAGACCCTCTGTACGTGTTCGGAATCACGTAAGCCCTCGAGGATGCTTGTGCGATGCCACGGCGGGGAAAGGACCAGTCACGGCTAATATTACAGACGTCCCCGTCATCCCAACTCTCGCTACTTTAGTTCTAGACTCGAATCGGAGATATTTTATATTTCCGATGATGTTCATATTGGACATTAAATAACGTGATGTTTCTTGGACTAAAACACGGTAACGCAAAAACTTATCTCTATTCCATACCGCCTTAGATTCCCATAGCCGCCTTGACAAATCACCATGAACGGTGGTGACTTTAAACAACGTGAAGTATCTCAGTGTGGAGGTCAGAAGCCCCAAATCAGTCACCCTGGACTCAGCTCAGGGTGTTGGCCGGATTCCTTTGGAGGCCACCTGCATTCCTCGGCTTGTGGCCCCTTCCTCTGCCTTCAGAGCCAGCAGCATGCCATCTTCTCTCCTCGGTGACCTCTGCTTCTACTGTCACACTTTCTCTGCCCTGTGACCTCTGCTTCTACTTAGCATGCATATGTTCGTGTGTCTTTGGTTTTTTTTTTCCTTGCATTGATTTCTCGTTTCTTATCATTCTCATTGGAGAAGACTCCTGATGTGATTCCAGTCTTTTTAGATTTATTGAGACTTTTTTTGGTGGCCTAACGTGTAGTCTTACCTGGAAAATATTCCATGTGTGTTTGATAAGAATGTATATTCTGCTGCTTTGGGGTGAAATGCTCTAAAAATATCCATGAAATCTATCTGGTCTCATTTGTCACTGAACACTGCTGTTCTATAGTGGCTTTTCTGTCTGGAAGATCAGTCCACTGATGGCAATAGAGTGTTAACGTCCCCCCACTGTGAGTGTCTCATGGTCACTCTCTCCCTGTGTGTCAGTCAATAGTTGCTCTATCTAGGTCATCCAGTATTGGATGCACCAATGTTTACAAGGATTCTATCTCCTTGGAGCGATCCCTTTATCATTACAAAATGTCTTTTATTTTTTTTTTGTCTCATATTGCCTTTGTTTCAATGTCTATTTTGTCTGATGTAAATATTGCTACCCCTGCTGTCTTATTTCCATTTTCATGAAATATCATCTCCCATCCCTTTACTTGCCGTCCATGCAAGTACATCTGGCGTGAGTCTCTGGTAGACAGTGTGTCTTGTTCTTTTTTGCCAAGAATAATCCCGTTTTTTTTTCTCCTCCCCACTTCAATTATTTTTAAAATGACAGTTGACATTCAATGTTCTTTTACACTAGTTTTCGATGTGTAGCATATAGGCATTTATAAAATCTGTGTGCTCATCCCCGGGGTTGGTCTGGTACCCAGCTGGCACGATGCATAGCTGTGACAGTATTCCTGACTGCATTCCCCAAGGCAGACATTACGTCTCCGTGATTACATTGGCATCGCCACTTTGTGTTTCTTAATCCCTTCCCCTTTTTCACCTGGACCCCCAAACCCCCTCTTCTCTGACAATCATCAGTTGGTTCTCTGTTATCTAGGAGCCTGTTTCTGTTTTGTTCATTTATTTTGTTCTTTAGATCCAACATAGAATAAGTGAGCTCATAGGTAGTAGTTGTCCTTCTCGGTCTGACTGATTTCATGTAGCATAATACTCTCTAGATCCACGCGTGTTGTCGCAAACGGTGAGATTTTGTTCTTTTTCATGGCCTAATAATATTCCATTGCATATATGTTCCACGTCTTCTTTGTCCAGATGTTTATCCATTTCCATTGTCACAGCTTCTCGGACTCTCACCCTCCTACCTCCCTCTTACGACGTTGTGATTACGTTGGACCCAACTGCAACATGAACTCAAGGAAGGGGGTCCATTCAACACTGCCGTCCAGCTGGTGGTCTCAGAATCCAACCCTCAAACCCTGTTTACAGAAGGTACGTATGGGGCACGTGGTCCCTCGGGCAGGGTACCTCTCTTAGTCCCTTCCGGCCGCTGTGACAAAAATGCCAGACTGTGTGGCTTCTGAGCGACAGAATTGCATTTCTCACAGTCTGGAGGCTGGGAGTCCGAGACCAAGGTGCCGACAAGGTCAAGTGCTTGCTGTTCACAGTAGGCACCTGCTCACCGTGTCCTTGCTTAGTTGCCGGGGCCAGGCACCTCTGCAGCCTCTTTCCTAAGAGCACTGATCCCATGCTTGAGAGCTCACCTGAAGCACCTCCCAGAGCCCGCCTCCTACCACCACTCCCTCTGGGGGTAGGGCTTCAACGTGTGAATTCTGGGCGGTCACATACAGTCAGAGCACAGCCGTCCCTTCCCTCATGGAAGTAACATCTGGGGGGACAGCAGGTACTCGAGGGGCTGCAGAATGAGGGGAGGAGGTGGGTTTTCCCGGGCATGAAGCTGAATGGAAGGAAGACGCGAATCATGCAGAGATCTTGGGGGGTGGGGGAGCACTTTCCAGGCAAAGGGACAAAGTGCAACAATCCTCAGGTGGCCACGAGGTCGGCAGCTCCAGGAACAAGAAGGCTGGTGGGGCTGGGGCAGGGACGGTGCAGGAGTTGACACAAGGCAGAGGGTGGCCCGGATGGGGGGCCCCATAAGGAACTACGATTCTGTCTTCGTGAGAGGAGAAGCCACTGGGGGTTTTCACGATTAGAAACAGGTCAAGAGGCGCAGTCCAAAGGTTGGTCTCAGTTGCCATCACCACAGAATGCTGGAGCGGGGTCCGGTGCCTGCAGTCCCGGGATGGGGTTCCTCTGCCACGCGTTGGCTCGCTGGCCGGGGAAAGCCACGTCAGTCCATCTGAAACCTGCAGCTGAGATGCAGGGTTGCTGGGCTCGGAGACCCCCAGTAAAAATAAAATCTGGTAGTACCGAAATTTTTATACTGAATTGGATCATTTCATGAATTTTTATTCTGCTATAATTTAAAAACTATGAATTAAAAGAGTCCCAATGAGCTCCTTTTGTTTGTTTTTAGATTCATATATGAAAAATAATGAAAAGTACAGATAAGTAACTCCATTACATATAGATCATGCACACATATATATAACACACACATATACACATATGCCGCATGCATATACGTATAAGTTGCACACACACATATATACATCACACACACACACACACACACACACACACACCCCACCCAGAAATGCTTCCATGTTGTAAAGTCCACCCCGAGGTGATTGACACTCCTTGGAATTCCATCCTGAAATTCCAGCCACGCCAACCCCTCCGTCCTGCCCTCCGGGGATGCTCGCTGTCTGAATTAGCACGGAAGCCATCTCTGCTCAACGCATGCCACGCATTCTGGATTCTCAGCCCCTCTGAACACCCTTGGTACATCTGGGAATTTCTAGCCTTGAGAGCCCCTCGCTGCCCAAGGCAGAACCCAGAAGACTTGGGGTCCCAGCTGTTTCCTGGCTCCTCCAGCTGATCCCACATGTGGGCTCTGCTGTGGGAAGGACGGTCTGAACAAGGAGGACCCAAGAAGATCCGCTTCGGGTGGAGGCGTCTGGCTCCTGTGGGCGGCAGTGCTCACCTGCCCAATCCCTGGAACGAAAGTGCCCTGGGGCCTGGGGCAGCAGCACCTGTGGTCAAACCTGGTGGCAGTGCAAACTACAGCATCCAAGGCTTAGCGACAGCAAAGGTCCCGTTGTCACCATCAGGCTACCTCTTGTGCATGGTTTGGGGCAAAATTTCTGGGCGCGGTGAGCTTATTTCTCCAGCTGTCCCAAGGGTCCCGTGGGCCCCTCAGTCTCTTCTCTTCTGCTGAAGCCACCACCACGGTCAGCTCCTGTCATTGCAGGTGATCACCTGGTCTGATCCTGGCTGTCCCATGCTTGCTAAAACACGCCCTCGGAGTCCACGTACGTACGAGCAACAACGTATATTTATACTTCAGAAGGGAACTCTGCTCTACACACTAGGAGGTGGTCTACACCCTTTCCTGTTAACCGCTCCTCTGCACATTCCGTGCAACTGTATCTCACACCGCTACTTGCTGAACAAACCCCTCTCTCCCTGCACTTAAGAGACGGCCTCATGTTAACTGTTACACACAGCGTAGCAATGAAAACCCTGGTAGTTATCTTTACAGAGTCACACTGTGGATTCTGTTTAGATTCCCAGCAGTAAGATGGCTGGATTACCATAAATATCTATCAAAATTTTAATATATGAAATTATGTTCTGAAAGGTTATACGAATTCATATCTCACTCCAGATGCATGAAACGCCATTTTCCCCCCACACTCTGCAACACTTGATGTTATTAGCCTTTTTTAGATATTGCCATTTTGAAAGGCAAAACTACATCTCATTTTAATTTATACTTTTAAAACTATTAGTGAGATTAGGCATATTTTTACCTATTTATCGATCATATTTATTTTTCATCTGCACTTTGCTTACTCATGTCCTTTATCTATCTTCTATTTTTATTAATATGTAACTATCATATGTTATATATTATATAGAACATATGTAATATATCGTATATAGTATGCAATTTGTATGTATTGTTTTACAAATATTTTTCTTAAGCTCCTCATTCATGTTTTAATTTTATTTATGTTATCTCCTACTACACTCACTACAAAACTTTTATTCTACACATGCTGGAATAATTCAACTTTAGAAAGATGTAACAACATAATTAATTATATTAATAAATAATTTGAGTAAAGAACATGTCATCGGATCCTGAAAAAATCTGATCTCATCAAAAAAAATCTTGTGATTAAAAAAGACTTTAACTAAAATAAAAATTCTGATTAAAAACCAGATGCAATTAAAATTTTCTAAAATGATTAAAAAAATAATACCAGAAACCATTATAAAAGATGAAATTGTAAAATTCTAAATGAAGAGTCCATCACAGTTAGATCCAGAATGTAGGTTATCTCCCATTAAAATTCGATCTTTTTTGGGAGGTTTTAGCTAGTACAGGAAGACAGAATCACATGCATGGTGCAAATACTGGGAAAGAGGTGAAAACAGGATCACTTTTTGCAGATAATAGGATTTTAAATCTAGAAAATTCAGAAGTCTTAACTGAAACCTCTTTGGACTAATATTTTAAAAAAACAACCACTCAAAGATGTCACTATGTAAGCTATGTCTTTCATAAACTTAACAACCTTCCTCCATACTGGTAATAACATTTAGAAAGTGACATGGTAAAAGATTCTATTCACGATAGCTACTAAAACTACAAATGACTGAAAACAAATTCTTTAAGGAAGTCATAAGGCTAGAATATATACTTCGATATTAATATTTTGCAGAAGATATCAGAGAAAGCTTTCATAAATGAAGACATATCGTAACCCTGAACGGGAGCCTGAACAGCATAAACAACTCTCAAATCAGTGTATGAATGTAATTCTAATGGCGTTTTATGTATTCTGATCTTGCTTTTGAAATTAGATAAATTGATTATAACTTTCACATGGAAGGATAAACTTGATCATTTCTGAGAATGTTTTGAATAAGACCATCATAGGGGCTTATTTTTTCAGATACTTAAATGTAGGTAAAACTATTCTAATCCAAACAATGTGGCATAGGAATACCGGCACCAGAACAGAAATATCAATGAGCAAAACAACACAGCATCCAAAAATCAAACCAAAAATATTTCAGTTTTTAATATATGATAAATGATACTTGGACAAAGAGCTAACAATGTAAAGGAAAATACATATATATATATATATATATATATATATATACATATATATATATACACACACATACACACACACACACATTCATACAAAATTTAAAAATGATTTCTGAATGGATTAAAGATCCAAATGAAAGAAAACATCTAATTAATGACATAATAAGGTGTAAAAGTCATGCTTTTGATTTTTAAACCATTGAGTGGGAGGATACTTCCAAGCAAGACTGATATACAAAAAACAAAAACAAAACAAAACAAAATAGAAAACTTTACAGGTTTGATATAAAGCCCACATGTGAAGACAAGTAACTCATCCAAGACCACTCAGCTTGGTGGAGATAAGAATAAAGATTCTACGCAAGTTGAGCAGAATATTCAACTGGGGTAAATTATACACTTTTCTCTTTTGCAGTGGTTCTTAAACTTTAATGAGCATAAGTTACCTGAAGTCCTTGTTGAAACAGTTACCTGAACCTCATCCCTAGTTTCTGATTTAATAGGTTATGTTAAGGCCTGAGCATCTGAATTTCTAATAAGTTTAGGTTATACCCATGCTGCTGGTTTTAGCCTCACTTGGAATAACCTTTCACTGTAAAACTTTTGCATACAAACAAAACTGGCATTAAAATATGGGTGCCATCAATAAGTAGACATTTTACCTCAACTTAATTTAGAGGTGTACCAATGTTATTAGACAGTGAAAAATTAGGACTGGTAAATAAATTTCAAGGGGTAAATAAGGACCAAGAATCAGGGTCAAATTCCTTCAGAAACAGAACTATCAGGTCAGGCTGAGGTTACATAAAAGCAGCAGAATTAAGATATTTCATGTAGTGAAACAAAGTTAAATGACATTCATGAAAAAGGCATAAACTTCTCTTCTCCATGAAAGCAATGAGAAAACTGGCAAAGGTTACTTTTTCAGAGCTCTGAAAATTAACCAAAGGCATAAAGTGATCTGAGGAGCATTTATTAGAGAGTGACTGGTTAAATCTCAGTCAGACTGCTGAGCTCTGAGGCATTTAAGTTGCCCTGCTCCCATCCCCAGCTCTCCAGATCTGCAATAACCTTATAAAATGAAAACCTGTGTTTACATCCTTTGCCAATGTCACAAAATGAACAAACAGCAACTCCAACGCCAGCAGCAATGAAGAGAAACTAGGAAGGAGGAGGGTCAGACAGAAATCTGATTTTCAAAATTATCACATGAATTATTTCCAATGTCTGATTTTCAACAGCAAAAAAAATTATTTTTAGGGACGTACCTAAAAAAGAAAAAATATGGCCCATAAAAATGGGGGCGGGGAGGGAGAGTAGAGAAGCACTCAGTAGAAACTGTCTCTGAGGAAGACCTGACGTTGGACTTACCGGACAAAGACTTTAAATAAGCTATTTAAACGTGTGCAAAGAGCTAAAGAAGACCATGTCTCGAAGAACTAAAAGGAAGTGAATCTCACCAAACAGAATGTCAATAAAGAAATAGAAATAATGTTAACAACTGGATAGGAATTCTGTAGTCAAAAAGTACAACTATATGAAAAATTCACTATAGGACTCAACAGTAGATTTGAGAAGGCAGAAGACATGAAAATAGTCCGTTGAGATGGTCTAATCTCGGAAACAGAAAGAAAAAAATGAAGAAAAATGAACAGAGCTTCAGAGACTTATGGAACACAATCCATATTCTCAACATATGAATAATGAGAATCTCAGAAGGAGTGGCGAGAAACGAAGAGACAGAATGGATATTTGAAAATAATAACAGGTGAGATTTGATTAAAAACATGAATCTCATCCAAGTAGCTCAATTAGTTCCAAGTAGGATGAACTCAAGAGATGCACACATAGAAATCATCATCAAACTGTCAAAAGCCAAAAACCAAAAAAGAATCTTTAAAGTGGCAAGAAAATGGCCAATTTTATACAAATGATTCTTATTTAGACTGAATGATTTCTAACCAGAAACTATAGAGACTAGAAGTCAGTGGTATGACATATTTAAAGCACTGAAAAAAAAAAAAAACAACTATCAACCATAAATTCTATATCTGGCAAAATTACCTATCAAAAATAAAAGAGAAATTAACATATTCTCATATATTAAAAATAAAGATACTTTGCTTCATACAGATCTACCCTACAAGAAATGCTAAGTGAGTCCTTTAGGCTGAAATGAAGGGATATTAGACAGCAACTTGAATCTACACAAAGAAATAAAGAGAACAGCACAGGTATATATAAAAAAAAAGTATAAATACATGTTTTGTTTACAACTTTTTTTCTCTTAAAAGATAACAGCGTAAAGATTATAGATCTGTGTTGATGGGCATACAGCATATGACAATGTAATGTAATTTGTGACCATAACACCACAAAAGAATGGGAGAAAAATGTGCTATATAAGAATAAAGTGTACTATCAAAATTAAAATGGTATTAATCTGATTTAGATTGTTATAAGTGAAGAGGTAAATTATAATTCCTGGACCAACTACTAGGACTCAAAAATAGAGAGTAAAATAAATGAAAAGAGCATTATAATGATATACTAGTGTTTATATATTTAACATAAAAGAAGGAAGTCATAGAAGAATAGAGGAACAAAAATGACATAAAACATAGAGAAAACAGTACAATGCCAGTGGCTGTGGAAGGCCCTATCCAGAGACGTGGGGTGAAGGCTTGCGAGCCTCTAGTCTGATCCTGCAGCCCCCCCCACCCACCGATCCCCCAGGAAAGACCCAAGCCCTGGACTCTACGTCCCTCCCTGGTCCAGCTGGGGGCAAAGGGTGCTGAGCAGAAACCACACGAAAAGTCATCACTGCAGCCTCACCAGTTACCAGAGGTGGTGCCGAAAATAGCTTGTCTAAATCATCGATAATGATAATAAAAAAGCTTCTGTCAACCTTGAGACAGAAAATATAAAGTAGCTTTCTATTCTCTCTACAGAAAATGATATGACCAAATTATTCTCATAAGAGGAGGCAATCAAAGGGGGAAATAGAGAGAAATGAGTAAGACAGGGGTGCGTCAGGCAGCCAATCGGTGCTATCGCTACGAAGAACGACTTCCAGCTATGTTTCTGGATTTTACGACTTTTGTGATATTCGTCCACTTTTTTAGTTTGAAAATTGGTGTGATTTTTTTTTTTTCTCATGTCATGATCTAATGCAGTATAAACTTGAAGCCACACAACGCCTGGGCTGTGCCTGTCCCCACTGCTTGCAGAGGCCACTGGTGGGGACAGCAGAATCTTCCAATTTATTGTGACGAAGTTGGTCAGGGCCATCTCTTAATTAAAAACAAAAAACAAAAAAACAAAAAACAGTGTTTGGTCTTGCTTTGTCTTCTAGTTTATTAATGTCTACTATTATTCCCTCTTCGTTTCCCCCAGTAAATATGGACCAGATACTCTTTTAGGGGCTGTGGGTACAGCAGAGGACAAGCCCGAGTCTCCCCCGCACGGAGCTTTAGTTCCAGGTGGGACAAAAACCAGTGAGGCACAGACTGCAGACTCTGTTGTTGGCGGGGACCACGGAGCTCTGAGGACGATGAAAGGTGAATCAGGGGATATGGAATGAATGATGGAGAAGGTTCTGGTTTAGAGGGGATGGTCAGCAAAGACTTCTTCACAAAGGTGACACCTGAGCAGAGACCCGGATCGTAAGGGAGAGCACCAGACGGGCAAAGGGGAGGAGAGCAAAGGTCCGGGGTGGAGGAGGGGTGGAGGAGGGCTGGAGGAGAGCCTGGACGGTGACCTCGGAAAGGCCTGGAGGCCCTTGTGCTCCATGCAGCCTGAGTAAGG
>PVKZ01004211.1:0-93083 GCA_004027375.1 Macroglossus sobrinus | reverse complement strand
CCCGCGCGTCGGTGCCTCCCCCCGCCCCTCCGAAGCGGAGCCGCCGGGAGACTGTTTAACCTCGGTGTCCCTCTGGCAGCCTGTTGTACTTTAACTCCTGCGGACCAGGAGCTGCGACGGACAAAGGAGAGACTCGAGGTCCGACTATTCACCCTTTCTTCGCACTTTAATTTTCATTGATTGGGAAGACAAGGGGAGCCCTAGGGATTCGGGCTGAAGGGGGATGACACGCCTTCAGACGCCATCAGCCCCCTAGCCAGCCATCTGCTCCGGACCAAATGGCGTTTTTTCAATGCCTAACTGCATGTTTCTGTACTCCCGCGACGCAGCAGCGCTGCGAACGCCCCGAACGCGGGAGGCGGCTTCCGCCCCAGCGCGTTCCACAGACTCGCTGCGCGCCGGCCCCCGCGGCCCCTCCCACACGCCATGAATCCTCACCTGGCTCATTAGCAAAACGCAGGAAACTTTCTTTTAAAGACTTTTTGATGTCTCAGCAAATTCACTGTACAACGTGAGGCTCATTATGGCTGGGAAGGCGCCGGATCCGTCAGACCCCGGAGCGGAGCGGGACCTGCGGCCCGGCGCACAGGCCCGGGAGACCCCCCGGGGCGACAGGGCAGGCTCCGAGCCACAGCGCAGCACCCGCGGCTGCCTGACGTTCGCCGGAGACCCGGAGAAGTTTACTCCTGGACCAGCCGATCCATGAGGCCCCTTCAGCAAATTAAACATGCCCATGCTCGGCAGCGTGACCTACCGCGGCGGTCACCCCGGCCTGTGCCAAGCCCCCCTTCGCCCCGCGAAAGGCCCTGTCCTCAAGGTGGACGGGATGTGGCTGTGGGTGGGGGGAGGAGCGCCTGGGAAGATGGCAATAAACAATGCCCAGAATAGGCTTCAGACTCCAAGCCAGCCACAGGTTCAGTTTTCTGTGTAAACAAGTCTGGAGACGTGAGTGGGGTTTGTGTTTTCACAGACCGACTGAAGACTGTATACCCAACAGAGAGGGTCTCTCATTCCGAAGAAGAATCGAGGTCCTTGTTCGGAACAACAAAATAAAAAACTTCCAGGCAGCAAAGCTGGTGTTGATCAAACATGCCAGCTTACTTGGGGAAAAAAAAAAAAAAAAAGGAGGCGGCGGCAGGGCCCCTGAAGCGTGTGTATTAATTAGTATTAGTAGCACATCGCGCCCGGCACACCCTCCGCCCGCTCTGCTTCAGTCTTGGAATCTCAGGCGGTCGGAGCGGCCGAGGGATCGGCGGCCTGCCCGCCGTGAGCGCGGGAGGCTCGCGCAGCTCCCCCCGGGCGAACCGTCTTTCTGTGCGGGGTGATGCTGCGGGTCGTTCCTGCCGCTCACGCCTCGAGGACCGGCTTCCGGGGGCACGCGGACTATCACCAGGCCCGCTGACCCAGACGTGCAGACAGACGTGCTGACACGCGGGTTGGGACGGGGACGGCGGGCCCGCTTGCCCGCGGACGCTGGCGCACAAACCACGCAGCACACCCAGGGCCCACCCTGTGCGCGCGCCTGGTGGCAGCCCCTCCAGGGAGGGGTGGCCGCACAGACACGCGGGGACAGCGAACCCTGGCCCGGCAGGTGCGTGCGGGGTGGAGGAGAGGGGGGCAGGAGGGGGGTCGAGCGGCCCCCACAGCTCCTCCTGAGCCCTCCCGCACGGAACACAGGCTGCGCCGCCGGGGACCCAGGCCGTGGGCCGGTGGCCCTGACACCTCCCCATGGGGCGGGGTCACGGCGTGTCACAGACCCTCTCATTTTTTCAAGGGACCGGCGACCGTGTCACGGGAAGGAAGGAGCGTCCCAGCCCCACGTGGTTTGTCTTGTTGTTCGGGACGCGGGGCGCTCGCGGCTCCGCCACCTGCGCGGGCGGCCGGCGAGGTGGAGGCCGCAGGTCCGCGGGGCTTGCAAAGGCATGTGCGGATTTGCATGAGAAAGGGCGGGTCGCGTGGCTCGGGCGCGGCGGGGGCGGAGGGCGGCCGGGCCCCTCCCCGCGCCCCCACTGCTCCCCGCCCCCACTCCTCCCGCACCCCCACTCCCCCACCCCCCACCCCCCGCCTCCCCGGCCGCGGCCGCCTTCCCCAGACCGCGGGTCGTCTGCCCGGGGCTGCGCGCCATCTCCATGACAAAGCGCCTGTTTACCTGGCCCCGGCCCCGGCGGGCGCGCCTTTGTCCCGGATCAGATGACCGCGCAGCTGCTCTGCCGCGCTCCCCCCGGCCCCCAGCGGCCCCTTGGACTTCTCCGAGAGAGAGCGTGCCAGACCCGGCGGGGGCATGGGGTGGTGGCTGCCGTGGCCCCCAACCGCGGGCCGCGGCGCTCCGGAGGGCGTCCTGGAGGCAGTGGCGACGCTCGCTCCGAGGGGCGTATGTGCGGGGCGGGCGGAGTCCAGGTCGGCGGGGCCCCGCGGCGGGTCACCCCCCGCCGCCGGGGCCCCCCGCGCGGACCCAGCGGCCCCGTGACAGTCTCACGCCCACGCGTGCTTGCGCCTGCGGAAAGGACCCAGGGGCCGGGCCGCGGCGACCCTCGGGGCGGCGGCGCGCTCAGGCGGTGGGTGAGCAGCGCGAGCTGTGTGCGCGCGGGGGCGGGAGCCACCTCTGGAGCCCCAGACCCGAGGCCCCGGCGCGCGGAGAAAGGCCCACGACTTTGTAGGACAATGGAGCGGGGAGAGAAAGGGCGTCGAGGAGCGACGTGAGGCCTCGCTCCCCGGGACTCGACCCACCCGGGAGGTCGCGGGCACCTGTCGCCCGGGCCCCGGGCGGCCCGTCAATCACCCAGCCCGGCGCCCCAGGCTCTGAAGCGCAGTCGCCGAGGAGACGCCGCGCCCCCCGCCCTGCCCGCGCGCGGCGCTCGGACCCCGCCCTCGCCGCGCAGTGTCCCCGCCGGACCCCAGGAGCTCCGGGCGAGGCGGGGCTTCCGACGACGCTGTCCTCCCCTGGCCTCCCCACCTCCCCTTTCTGCGAGCATCTGCCCGGGGAAGAACAGATGTGGGCACCTGCGGTGACAGGCTGCATATGTTCCATCCTATTCACAGGCATTCAGACGGGGCCACAATGAGCAGCCTTTGTGCGCGCAGTCACTAAATATATTAATCTGCGCTCCCCAGAGCACCGGGCTGTTTAATTTTTCACTCGCAATAACATCTGATCTAATCCTTAAATCGGCTCCCAAAAGCCTGCCCTCCCGCCCTCCCTTTTTTCTCCTGCTCCCCACCCCCTCTCCCGAAAAAACGTGTGAAGCTATTCAACCTTCCACCTGTTGCCTGCTGAACTGGGCGTGGGCTCCCGCAACATCTGATGTCGGCGGGGGCAGGGGGGTGTCGGCGGGGGCAGCTGTGGGGGTGGGGGGCCGCGGCCGGGGCCGCTTGGGCAGAGCGAGGCCGTGTTTATCAGGAAAATAAACAGAGTGCTGAGTGCGGCGCCCCAAATGTTGTGCAAACAACGGTAATTAGTAAACAGCTTCCAGAGCAGCGAGGCAAACCCGCCCCGTCTGAGCGAGCGTCTTTAAAAAATGTACATAAAGTCCCCGTCTATTTGTTTATGAAACTCTAGAGTGGTTTTTCACAAAGACCGGTCAACAGGCCACACAGCCAAAAGGTAACACAAACCTCACAGACGTGAGACTTGGATTTTTAAAGCAGTTTTGGTGCATGGCCCTTTTATCTAGCACCCCTCATTCTGTTTTGATTTGTTTTCAGCCACAATGCGTCCTTTAGGGCCATTGTGGGCGTCACAATGCACACGGACATCAGGCTGTGAGTGAAGACAGAGGCAGTTTAAACACACCAAGCGCTTTCTCCCTTCCGTCCATTGTCATATGAATGGGCCTTCTGCACGCGGCTGCTAGGAGACCAGCTTTGCAAAAGCCCTGCTCCAGGAAAGGGGCTGGAGAGAAAGGGACCCCAATAAACAGCCTAAGTATTAGAGGAAAAAAGAGGGGACACATTTGGGCAAATGGTTTTCACCTTCAGACCAACACTCAGAATGTAAGAGCTGTTTCAAAGCTGCTTCCCTCGCTGCTCAGCGGTTTCCTTCCTTCTCATCTTACTTCTCCCTGCCTCCTCGCCACCGCGTCCCAGGGAACGGGCTGGGGACAGCTCTGGCTCACCAGCAAGATTTGTTTTCAGAAAGCTAGTTTCTTTCAGGAACATGGGAACAGGGCTGTTTCTCCGTCATAATTGCTGGCACCTAACGGCTGTGAAGCGCTTACAAAGCGGATGCATCCGGCTGTTGCTAGGGACGGGGGCGTGTGGTCCATGAGTCTGGATTTTTCGGGAACAATCGCAAACTATGGTTCGTTTCAGTGCTACTTGGAACCACCGCTGTTAACATTTAGCAGGTTCAGCGAGGCAAGTCATGTAGCTGTTTTCAGGTTCTTAAAGGCCCAGCATAAGAGCTTCTCAGTGGCCGGAACTGTCATAGGCCAGCACGGAAGGAGCCGACCACTGTCTGGCAGATGGGAACACCGGGCCGGCTGATGAGAACCGCGGTCACCGCTGGGGCTCGAGGGGGACCCAGCCACCCCACGCGCTCGCCGGCCATCGAGGCTGGGGTCCACAGGGAAATCGGGGCTGCTGCTGCACCTGCAAGACCGGCTCGAGCTGGCCTGTCCCGTTTTTAACCAAGACTCAGAAACAAAGTCCACCCACCTACAAGCGACACCTGTGAACCCTTCCGCGCTCTCCAGCACGGGACCGGGCCGTGGCCAGGACCTGGTCAGCGGAAGCGGCCAGAAGCGAAGTCCACCGTCCAGGGAGGCCGTGCTGAGCCCCTCACAGCCCCCGAGCCCTGGCTCCTGTCTCCCGGCCCGTAGACCACCAAAGACACACGCCTTCTTCCCTCAGAAGTGGGTGTCACGCTGTCGGCTTCAGTGCCAGCCCGGCAGTGGGCCTTGCGGGGTGACACTTCCTGCCACTCTGTTAATTATGCAATGCGCAGAGGCCGCCTCTGCCCTACGACTTCTGGAAGGAGTTTGCACGGGAGTCCTACTCCTCCTGAGGTGCTCCAGAGAATCCACCCACCGGGTCTGGAGTTGCCTTCCTGGGAAGGTTTTTACTTGGCAAATTCAATGTAATAATTATGGGATTTAATAAACATAACGATACTGAGATTTTTTTTTATTTTTTTCTGTGGCCAAGTTTGGTCAATTGAACGGTTTGAGGAATTGGTTCATCTCGTCTCCAGTTGTTCAGCGAGTCCTCACTTCACCCTGCAGTGTGGGAGAAACTGGGTACCATGTTCTGTCATTGGTATGGCTGACCTGTGTCTTCTCTGTCACGATGGGTACAGCTACAGGTTCATCAGTTTTCACGATCTTATCCAAGGACCAGCCTTCTGTTTCATTGATCTTCTCTGCGGATCTAGGCAGAAAATCAGGTCAGTCATGGGGTTCAGGTCAGTCATGGGGTTCACATCATTGTTCCCTTCCTTCAAAATCCTCCACCCTTCACTTCCTGTTGTCTACTGTCTGAAAAGAGTAAAATCCTATATGTTGTCTAGGTTTCCAGTTGTTGAGCATGGAAGGAAGGACAAGTTCTGTAGGAATTATTCCTTCGTGGACGGAAGCTGAGACAGACTCAGCTGCAGGTGACAGAAAACCCTAACTTCGTAGCCTTAGCTATAAGGAAAGTCAGTTCCGCATTCAAACAACACGATGAGAAGCTGTCATCTCCTGGAGCTCACGGCATCGCTCAGTGTTAGTTAGCTTTTGGTTCCACCACAGTCTTCAGGGCCCGTGGTGCTCTCCGCCCCGCACTGCGGGCCCCAGCCATGTGCCAGCTCCCTACCCAGCTGCACGCTGCCCACAGGGCCCGGAAGCCACAGACAGACCTACGATGACCAGGAGAGGAAGAGGGACATGTTCTTGACGACACTTCTCATCAGCGGTGAAACACTCCAGTAATATCTAATGTGGATCAACCATACAGAAGTCGGTATGTTGTTATGGTTACAGCTTTTTCTTTCCCGAGTTTTGGATGAACTATGATTTAAGTAGATCTAGGCCTCACATCGTTGTTGTGTTCAAAGAAAGTTAAAACTAATTCCAAATAAACCTCGAAGGCTATTGAAAGGGTCAAACTGTCACCAAGAGACGCCTGCCCCACACCCCGTCCTTCCCCCCAGCTCGTGTGTCCCCGTTTTTTCTCTCACTGGAGACGTGAGGTCTTTCTCGCCAGCATTTTACTCTCTCGATTCCCAACGTCTCTACTTTCAACCGACAGTTTTTCCTTCCTCTTCCTTTCTTTCTTAGCATCTCTATTTCTCCACCCCGTGTTTAGATACTCAGACACCAAACTGATAAACCTGCCGTGTGCCAGGGGGCATGGGGATGTCTGTGTGCCACGGAAGCAGGGGCAGGAAGGAGGTGACTCGTCACACGTAATTTTTATTTTTGCTACGTCACACTGATTTTTATGGACAGTTTTTCTTGCAGCCTCCTGGGAAGGAGATCTGGAAGTAACCTTTGGCTTTCCCTTTTCTTCACTGTACTGTAGCCAAAATAAATAAATAAATAAGTCTTTAGAATTTAGAGAGATTTGGGTTACAATAACAATGATGCTACTTAAAACCACTTGTACTAGTTAACGTTTTTAAAACATAGAACTTTTTCCTTTTATCAAAATAATGTTTACATATTTTAAAATTTAAATATCATTTCTAATTTTTTTTTTTAAATAGCAATTTTTCATACCACACATTCACACTCGCGACTCCTTCCTCTACATTTCACTGATTTCTAGTGCCCTATCTTTTCTTTTCAGCTCTGTACATTGTCTGTGGACTTCCTAATTCTAGAAGATGAGGACTTAACTCTTCTCCCTGATTTCCTAGACACTGTGGGGTGGGGGGTCAAAGAAAAATAACGTTCCTCCCCCCTTCTGAGTTCTTCTAGCTGGGCTACTAATCAAATTAACATGAGACAGATTAACAAGAGAACATGTCCAAAATTCATGACAATGGCCATGTGGGGGGCCATAAGAATGTGGGACCCAAGACGGGTTGGGACGCTGAGGTTCATGGGCCATGCTGGACAAAGGAGAAGCAAGCAGGGGTCTGGGATTTCAAAGGGAAAGCAAGCAATTCACAGGTAGAGGAGAAGGAGCAAACACATGGTAAACAGAGCCCTGCTGGGCCATCAGAAACCGCGGGGCACAGACAGGGGCCACCAAACAGGCTCTGCTGAGTCCCTGGCAGTCAGTCCTCACGCTCGGTTTATATGGTGATGCCAAGGTGCTGCCCCCTTCCTCTGAGCAGGTTTTCCTAGCTAAATTCCTTAGGCAGGTAACAGGGAAAGTCGGAGGTTCTTTCTGTGTCCTTTGTTTCAGATTAAAATCAATGCCCTCAAATCCTATTTTGGAGTGGCAAAACTTTGGTCCCACTCAACACACACGTCCCATTTTTCAGAAAGTTATAGTATCCTTTTTGATTAAATTACCATCCAGTCCTTACCTTATTTAAATTAGGTAATCATTATGCTCAGCTGAGGCACATGCTATTACATACTCTTTTTTGTAGGTTTTATTTTATTTTTTTGTCTTTACTGGATTCAACAATTGCTTAATTTATCTGCTTATTGACTTTTCTGTGTGTTTATTACTTATTGTCACCAAACTCTGCAGATCTTTTAACGTATTCAAACACATCAGGTGGGTCCCACTTTTCTGGAGATATGACCCCAGGCCCTAGATGGTCTCTGGCTTTCATCCTGGGACTCTTTTTCTCTCTTAGACTCTCTACTTTCTGGATCCTAAATATAGCTTCCTCAACTTATTAATTTTGGAAAATATTCTGCAGCACGTTTCTGAAATAAAGTATTTGATAGATAAGAATTTTCAGCTGCATGTCTGAAATACCTTTATTCTACCTTTACACTTAATATTTTGAGAGAATTTCATTAAAATTTTCTTCAGAATTTTGAAGTGAATGCCGCATAGAATTTCAGCTTCCTAAGATTCTATGGAGAATTTCCACGCCATTCTGATTTCCAATCCTCTTATTTTTTCTTATGGAAGTTTTTCAAGACCTTTATCACTGAAATTCTGTGATGATGTGCCTTGTTGTGGGTCTTTTCAGGTCTGTTGTGCGGACGTTTGGTATACCCTTTCAACGCGACAACATGTCTTTCAGATCTGGGAAATTTTCTCGAATTATTTCTTGAGTAATTTCCTCCTCTTCTTCATTTTCCCTGTTCCCTTTTCTGTAATTCCTATTGTTCAGATTTCTAACTTCTCAATCTTCTAATTTTCTTATATTTCCTTTCTCCATCTTTCTGTTTTGCTGTCTGAGGGTTATCATCAAATGTCTTCTCTTTTATCAACTTTTAAATTTAAGTTACTGCTTTCAGAATTTTGAAGAGCTCTTATTTTCCTAAAGTTCCTTTATATACTTTTCTCTTATAAGTGTAATATTATTTTCAGAGACTGCAGATAATAAGGTTTTTTATAACATTTTCTTCTCCTAGTTCCTGTTTTATTCTTTTTTCTTTTGCATGTCTCAGTTGTCTGTTGATCCTTGGTCATCTATGCATCGTTAGAAGGGAGGAAGAAATGCTTTTTGGAAATTCCGTGGGGTGGATGAGGACTACCGAGTGGTAGGAGGAGCTTTGGGCAGGCAGCCTGCCTCCCGGCCACACTGACCCTCGGTGTGGACCTCCTGCTCCTGAAGTCCAGTGTCCCTGGTTCCCCCACACAACCTGAATCCCTATGCCAATCTCTTCCCTAGGTTCCCACTCTTTGCCTGGAAGCCCTTCCTCTACTGATCTGTTCTCAGATCCCACCCTCTCTTTCAGGCTCAGCTCACGTATTACTTCCTTGCCGCTTTCTTTGTACACATGTTATAAACCTTACACTTATGCTTTGCTTTTTTCCTAAATTTAAGGTATTTCTGTCTCCTCAACCACAACGCATGCTCCTTAAAACTGGAGACTATTTCACACACCTCTCGTAGCCCTGGGCACCCAACCAGTCATAGGTGCTGAGCACCATTTGTTCATTTTACCTAGGAAAAAACTTATCAACAGGAAGTGAACGCCTTGTATGCCCAAATGGAGAGATTCCTCCTCAAACTGTTTAATATATATATGGTGTCACTTAGTTTGGGTAATTCTTTTAGAGTGCTGGATCTGTCAAGTACTTTGCAAGGGACGCTGAAGGAACATTATTGATCATTTTACTTCCCTGACAGCCTCTTGCTCCCTGGGGCTTACAGCAGTCTTGGGACAGGTTGTGTAAAGGTAAGTTTTGAGATGTATTTCAAAACTTAGGTATTATTAATTATCGAAGTTTGTCAATAACTTTCCTAAAAATAGATTGGTTTCGCACTCGGCTACCAAAACGTCCTCTAGGTTGTAGAGAAGGTAGGGAGGGGAATTGTGTGTAATCTGAAGACTGCCCTATCTCCCAACCCGAGGGCGCACGTCTTGGGTGTGAACTTCCCCATCTTAAAAGTAGCTTCAGGAAAAAGGTCGAGATGGCGCCTTAAAGTTCAAACCCCTTAACAGAAGGCGGAGACCCTACGTGCACAGGTGACCCCGCTCCCCCAATCCCTTTTATCTGCCTCTGCTCCCTCGCGCATCCATTCCAGTTACTGAAATTCCTCCAAAGCACCTTGCTCTTCGCCTGCCATTGCTCCTCCTCCTGGAACCCTCACACCCCACTCCGGACGGGCAAGCCCGCTGGTTAAAGAAGCGTGGGCTCGAGAGTAATTAGGACCATCCTGCTCATCACAGCTCTTCGGACGACCGTCCTGCGGCCCTAGAGCTTCCTGCCGGCCCAGCGCTCTGCTCCACCCTCCGAAGCGGATCTGAGAAGGACCGTGACTGTCCGACTTTGCGCAGAGGAAGCGGAGGGGCAGAGGTTAAACAACTCGCCGAAGGTCACGGCTGCCGAGGGCAGCCCCGCTCGTTCTCCCAGCGCCCTGTACGCTTCCCGCAGCCAAGGCCCGGGACGCAGTGACAGCGCCGCGCTGGCCAGGGGCTGAGGAGAGCGGACACTGCTAGTTCCTGCGCGGAACCGCGGCGTCGGGTGCCCCACGTGCCCACCGCTCCACGGGGCAGTGGAAGCGACAGCGCCCCACCAGCGCCGGCGGGATGCGGGGACCGCCGGGCGCCGACCAGTGCTGCGCGCGCGGTTTCCAGGCAACGGGCGCCGCGCCTGCGCACCTCGCCCCTCCGGCGCCTGGCGGCTCGGCTCCGCCCCTCGGGGGCGGGCCCTGGAGCGGAAGCGCCGCGAGCGGAAGCGGAAGTGCGGGGCGGCCGCGGTGGGGCGAGGGCGGCGCCGCCGCGTCTCCGGCTGTGCTTCGCGTGTGTAGGTAGGGCCGGGCCCCCGGGGACAGCGCCGTCGGGCGCCGCTCTCGGCCGGTGGGGCCTCGGCCCCGCTGGCTGCGCTCGAGGCTCTGCGCCGTCGCGGCCGCCCTGGCCGGAAGCCCCGGGGCCCGGGTCCGAGCCCCCGCGGCCCCGCCTGTCCCCTCCTGGGCTGTCGGTCCTGTCACCTCCCTAGGCCGTAGCTGGGTTCCCCGCCCTCTCCTCCCCGGCCGCATCCTCGCCTCAGGGGCCGTGCGCGGGGGTCGCGTCCGCGCCGCGCTCCTCGGCGGCCCCGCTCCTCTGACCGCCCCCCACAGCGGCGGCCGTGGCCAGTCACCTGCGTCTCGGGCTGCCTTCCCCACAGTCGTCCCCGCGCCTTCCCGCACCGGAGGCCCCGCACCCGGCACGCACTAGGTCCTAGGCCCTCAGCGAGAGAAGGACGAGACGGCGACCCGGCCAGGAACTGCGACCCGTGGATGACACTGAGGGGTGGCGGAGGGGGCGATCCGTCCGAGTCGGCCAAGGCGGGGCCGGGTCCGCGTGGAGTTTGGAAGAGCAGACGCCGGGAGGGAGAAGGGGCAGGAGGCCGTTCGTTCCCGCGTCTGGCACATTCGGGAAGAGGCTAGAGATGGGGCCGTAGGAAGCCCGAGAGGATGGGAACGAGGAGGACCTGGCGGCGGCGAGAACTTGGGGTGCGGTGCCGCTGTTTCTGACGACTTCCCGGTTCTGCGCCCCGGCATCCGCGGGGCTGACTCAGAGGGTGACGGGACCGGATCGGGTCTGGAGCGGCAGGTTCCGTCCTGCTCACCTCGCCGTGTGTCAGTTGTGTGGTCTGCGGCCGCATCCCCGCGTTCCTGTGTGCACATCATCCTTTGTCGCCTGTCCCTGTCGTGCGTGAATCACGGCCTCCTGCCGTGCTTGCGCCTAGCCGCTGGCAGCGTGTGCACAGCCTTCGCACAGTTTTTATTGCCCTGGTCGCCCTGTCCCTGCCATCTCAGCTCCCGGTAGTGGTCCCCCTGTCGCCGCCCCTCTCAGAACTTCCGTTTGCTGTCCTTCCACGTTGTCTTCCTGAACAGCACCGACAGCGCGGTGGCAGGGTCAGGCCGTCAGTGCTGACCTCTCCGTACCCAGCGCTTGACCACTTCGCCTCCCCGTTCCTGTGTCGTTTCTCAGACCTAGGGAAGGGTCTGGCCGGCTCTTGTCTCACTTGTCAACAGAAGACTGCAGTAGGTGACGCCTGAAGTCACTTGTGGTTTTTAGTATTCTGAGGTCCCACCCCACCCCTGAACCTGGATTCTGGGTGTCATTTACGGGGCAGCATTACTGTCAGGCAAATGAAGTTCGGGCTTCAGGGCGCCTGGCTTTCACAGGCCTCTTCCAGGGCATAGGGAAGGGCGTCAGTGGTCTGTTGTTGTCGTTGTTGTTTTGTAAGAGTGACCCCAAATCACATAAGTCTCAGCCCCTTCACAACTTAGATTCCTACGGGACTGGCTGTTTCTGTGTCCTGGCATTTTGGTATTTGTGATCTTTTCCTTCCGACTCGCCCTCTCCCCCTGCTCCTTGTGGGTGCCTGTTGCTGAGGCTCGGAGAGGGAGTGAAGAGTGGAGCTGTCCGGTCCCTGCTGTAACCTGGCTTTAGTGTGCTCTGCAGTTGGGGAGGCAGATGCCAGAGGTGGGAGACGCAGGGCAGTGGTCACCTCTGCAGCAACGCCTGCGTTGTTCTTGATCCACTGCTGGCTTTCCCCGCCTCCTTTAGGGAAAGGGTAGTGGTCAGAAAGAAATCCTCTCAGTTGAAATCATAAAAGCAACTATTTTCTCCATGGAAACTAAGGTCGCACGCTGGAAAATCAGAGAAATTAATGGCATTCTTTTATGAGTTTGAAAAGGCGGAAACCCTGATGCTATCAATTTTTATAGCACTTTACAACAAAGATACATATTTTAATTTGCTGTTCGACATGTTTGTAAGATGATCTGTTGGAAAATCTTCAGATATTCAGCATTGAAGGTGTTTTACCCTAATTTAAATAACCTTTTAAAAAATAACCTTCAATGTTGTTTAAGGTGTAAATGAGTTACATATTAAGGTCATAGTAAATGATTTTATAATAGTGTAAAATCCACCAAATGGAGAGGTAAATCATTATCTTATTTTTGCAAATAAGGAAATCAGTGATGTGCAAGAAATTAAGCTATTTGTCTTCAGTTGGACAGTAATCAGGTCCATCGCTAGCCAAAGAGCCAGGTCCTAAGCACCTTTTCTTTATAATAAACTTTACTTTGAGCAGGAATCCATTTAAGTCAGCTCTTACTAAAGACCACTTACTATACGTGGACCAAAGTATATCCTTCAACACGTCTCTCTAGCTGTGCACATCCACGTGACTATGCTAGGTTTTATAAAAGTGCTCCGTGGAGAGACTTCCCATGAGTATTTTATCCCAATTAAGAAATTCACTGTAGATTCATGTAAGTTATCATAAAGCCACAAAGTAGGAATCATTGCCAACTAGGATAATAGGAAAGTAACTTTCTGAACAGCAGAGTCTTCTGGATAGTTCAGTTTGGGAGTTTTTGTCCATTAAGCACTAAAATCTCTTTTTTAGGATGGAACTCTTTCCAAAATATATTATTTCCGTGCTTTCTTAATAGAATGCCCTGAATGTGATATCAACTTTCTGTGATGGTCTCAAGTGCACATTTTAACCGTCATTTGTTGTGTTGTGGCGTAAACAGCGTTAGGGCTGAGGAGCTTTACTCCGTGTTTCCCTGTCGCTTGTTTGGAGTTTTTACGTTTTTCGGCTTTTCTTTTAGTTTTTTTTATCCTTACCCCAGGTCAGTTGTGAGCCATGCCTCCTGTCCTCAGTGTGCCTGCCTCGCGTGCCCCTCCCACACCTTTCTCTGCTGTGGGCTTAGGGCTGGTTGTTCGATCTGAATGGAGAATCGTCTGTAGATGTGAATCAGGGCGTGAGGAAGCCTCCTCTGAGTAGACTGTTTTAGCTGCAACTCGTGAGTTCAGCATTTCATGTTGCATTCTCATCCCGAACTCCGGGCCAGTGAAGCGCACACCGTTGCAGGCGCGCACGCGTTTCCTCTCCGTGTTCAGTGGCAGCGGTTCTCGCGGGGTGCCGTCGGCCTGTAGGGGTTTGGTTGTGCTGCAGTGGGTGCAGAGGCCCTTTCAGTCCCAGTCCTTCTGGGAGGGCCCCTGGCTCTGGGGGGACCTTGGGGAAGGGGTGCGCTCTGGGCAGTGCTGCAGCGAGTAGGTTGATCACTCAGAAATGCAGCAGTGACTTGGGGGTGTGGCCTAATGAAAGGAACACAGGCTTTGGAGGCAGATGGGTTCCAGTCCCAGCGTTACTGTTCCTGTGACCTCCGGCAGGTGACTTAACGCAGCCCGCGGTGCTGGCTGCCACCCAGCAGTCCGCTCTTCCTGCCTCCTTTGCTGGCAGAGCACGCCTTTCACAATAGAGTCTGAACAAAACTGATCATGTGCCAGCGGGACTAGAGGGATGTTCGCGGTGGGGCTTTCTGCTTTAAAAAGTAGCCATGTTCTCTGCAGAAAATGCGTAGACAGAACAAAGAAACGCAAAGTGCACCATCTGATGCGTTTTGACAAGTATGCACACCCCAGGTGTCTCTCTTTCTGGTGGACCCTGAGCCTGTTCCTCTCTCGTTAAAGATTCGGGTCCTAGACCGGGATTTCGTCCTGTTCATTGCTGTGTCCACAGCTGCCCGCATGGGACTGGGGCACAGTGAACACTAGATGAATATTTATGGAGCGAACGTGGGAACGTAGACCTCATGCCTCTGGTTCATCTGGGGGAGGGCCGCCTTTGTCTTTTGCAGTAGGAAATAGGGTTCTGAATCCTTCCAGTCTTGGGGTCCTTCCGTAATAGGGGGAACTACAGTGTCCACGGTAGCCCCCTCCTTATCTCCACGTCGCAGGCCGGACTGTGTTTCTAACGTGCACGTGCTTGAGAGCCCTGATCGGCCGCCCGTCCCGCTCAGGGCGAAGGGAAGTGTGTGCGTGCGTGCGTGTGTGCGTGTGCGTGTGCGTGTGCGTGTGTGTGTGTGCGGTCTGTCTCCTGCAGCCTCATCTCACTCTTCCCTTTCAGTGGAGGTTCTGGCCACACTTAGGGTTTGGATTTGTTTGTTTTTTCCATTTTCAATGTCTGAAGGACCCATTTACAATAGACATACAATTGCAGCTTAAACTACTTAATAGAACAGATCTTTTAAGCACCTTAGAAGCATCTAGTTAGGAATAACGGTACCTGAGAGGCTTGAAATAGGGTGACCCTGGCTACTGAGCTTCACGCCTTCTGTCGAGGCGCACTGGGAGTGCCCTTCCTCGGGACGGCCATCATGGATCCCCGGTCCGCAGGGTGCTGGGTAGTCCCCACACTCTCTGCCCTTCCCTGTCCCACAGTGATGCCCAGGTGCTTGTGGCATACTTTCCTGCCGGAGTGTAAGTGCCAGCGGGCAAAGCCCAGCCGTCTTGTCCATGGCCCAGCGTCAGTTGTCGTGACCGAAGCCGAGGTGTTTGCTGACGAAAACCAGCTTTATGTGCCAACAAAATACCTGGCACTGTTGAGGAGAACTGGGTGTTAGACCTTACAGCTGCAGATGGACAGCCCGCTGGAGGGAAGTGACCAGGATGTGCTTTTATTTTGACTTAGCTGTTTCACGTCGTAACATTTATCCCAAGGAAGTGACCCAAGATCTGCTCCAAGATTTTTATACACGGGTGTGATTCACATTCTTATTTATGGCATGCAGTGTTTGAAATAACCCAGTATTCAACGGTAGGACTGAGTAACGGATTTTACATCAACCACATCCATTAAAGATGGTGCTGTCAGAGAAGTTTAACATAATGGTTTGGGATTGTAGTCATCATAAAGTCACAAAGTGGATTCACTGCGATCCCAATTCTTCACGATTATAAAAAACTGGAACTCTGTATTCTAAAATATTATTGTAGTCATCTCTGGAAAATCAGATGAATAGTTTTATCTTTGTTCTGTCTGAATTTTCTACAAAGAACATGGCTACTTTTATAGTCAGAATTTTTAAAATAAATATATTCCTGATAATACAAAGTAATCTCGCTTATAAAAATCCTAAGTATAGTAAACCCTCACATTTCTAGGGCTTTGTTTTACATTTTGGGTTAATTTAAAATTTTTAAAGTAATAGCACAAAAGTTATCTTTTCAAGCAGGTCCTTTCGCTCCCGACCGAGTGCCTTGGTAGCGGGCAGGGTGAGTGACATTTTGAGGAGCTGGAGCGCTGGAGGGCGTGTTACTGTCCCAAGTCTCCAGATCTGTGCCCGTCCGAAGTTGTCTCTGTACGTGCCACAGAAGCGCACATTGTCAGGTGGCATTCCTGAGGTAGTTTGTGATTCAAAGTGTGAGAAACTGGCAGTGCCAACGACAGCGGACCCAGTCCCCGTCTGATGGAAATAGTGAGCTTTTCACCACGGGCGAGGAAGGGGGAGACATTTGAATGAAATCAAAGCAGAGCTGAGCCGGACTCCTGGGCGAATAAAGAGGAGAGTGTTCGGAGAAACTCGGTGTCGCCACTTGCCATTTTAGTGGAAAAATACTTGAAACAAAATCCCCTTTTATGGCCGAGGGAAGGCAGCCAACCCACGTGTGGCGGGGCCGCTGCCCCGCGGCCGGGCACTGCTCCCCGTCACCTGGCCGCCCAGTCGCTCTGGCCTCGCGCCCCGCAGCGGCCCCGCGAGCCTGCCCTGCCCTGGCCGAGCCCCTGGACGCCCCTCGGCGCCTGCGCCTGCTGGGGGGACCCTCCTTGACAGCTCTGCTGGGCTCACGCCCTTGCCCTGCCCGGCGATGCCCCGTGCGCCTTGGTACATCCACCCGCGTAACCGTGGCCACTCATGTCCACTCAGTTTCCAGATTTTTTTATTATTAATGGCTATTAAACAGATCATTTCAAATTCTACTGATGGGGGCCGTGTCCATTAATAGCCAGTGGGGTCTTAAATGACGGTCCTGTGACGGTGCCTTGTCCCAGCCTGGTCATTTCATTAGTTTCTCCATTTGTGCGGTAGAGCTTACGGGTTTTACCTGTCAGGGTTGTTTTAAAGAGATTTCTTGCGTGGCCCACAGGTGCAGGCGGAGCGAGCTCACTGCAGCGCGTGACTGCGGCGTCTGCAGCTGGCGGCCACTGTCCTCAGCCCTGGGCCTGCAAGAGGCAGCATTTGTTCTCGTGTTGCTTTTTGCATACTAAGGATTTTTTTTTGTTTCGTTTTATCAAAGGACACTCAGCCCTGATGACTCTAAAGAAAACCACAGCAAAAGGAATAGGCCGTTAAGATAAAAGATGTGGTCACAGAAGTTTTTCTATGATGGCTGTTCTTACCGATCAAATAATGTCTTCTATCACATCTTTTATACGTACGGGCATCTTGCTGTAAAGTTCTCTGCTTAGATTTTTTCCCAAACCTTGAATTCCAGCCCTGAACCCTGCTGCATGTGTGTACATGTTACAGTGGGCCGTTGTCCACCCGAAGTCAGGGGGTCGCCATCGCGGGTGTTAGAGGTACGGACGTTTGGCGCAGAGAGTCGTGAGCCGCAGCCTTTGCTTCGGGCTGGGATCTGGGGACGTGGAGACCGGCTGGCACTGCAGGCGGACTCTCACTGTGTGGCGGTCGACTCCCCTGCCCCCGCCCCCTCGTTCGAGAGTCAGCCGTTTCCCCACCCAGGTGTCCACTGAGCGACTTGCTGTCGCCACACGAGTTCAGCTCTCAGTGGACTGAATTTTGCAGAAACGGAGCCATACGGTGTGTACTGTCTGGTCCGGTTTCTCAGGGTCGCATGGGTCAGTTTATGCTTCAGGTTTGCAAAGTTAACTTCTGTTTCAGTGTTAAGATGAGAAATATTGCTTAGCCTGGTTTTGAAAATAGTTGAGAAATCTTTTGAATGATAGTCTCAGTGGAAGTTTTAGGAGATGCGTTGCGAGGTTGTCCTGCGGGGGTCCAGCCCCAGCAGCTCGTACCTGGGGAGAGTTCTCAGTGTTCTCGCCGGACACGCTTCGGGCTCCTAACCGTGTTATGTATGTAACATGTTGATGACCAGCGTTTTTGGAAACAGAATGAATACTTGATACTGTCTTCTCTTTGCTTCATATGTCTACTATAATGCCATAATTACTCTTTTTTTCCCCCAGATCCTTTCCAGGAGTTCAGCGATGGGAGTGAGAGGGTTGCAGGGGTTTGTGGGAAGCAGCTGCCCACACGTGTGCACGGCGGTCAACCTCAAGGAGCTGGCCGAGCGGCACCGAAGCCGGCACCCTGGAGGCACGCCCACCGTCGTGGTGGACGCCATGTGCTGCCTCCGCTACTGGTACACGCCCGAGTCGTGGGTGTGCGGCGGCCAGTGGAAAGAGTACTTGGCGTCCTTGCGCGATTTCGTCAAAGCCTTCACGACGGTCGGCATCAAGCTGGTGTTCTTCTTCGACGGCATGGTGGAGCCGGGCAAGCGGGCCGTGTGGGTGAGGCGCAGGCTCAAGAACAATCGGGAGATAGCCCGCATCTTCCAGTACATCAAGGCGCGCGGGGAGCAGCCCGGCAGGAACATGTTCTTCATCCCCTCGGGGCTGGCCGTCTTCACGCGCTTCGCTTTGAAGAGCCTGGGTCAGGAAACCCTGTGCTCCCTGCAGGAGGCCGACTACGAGGTGGCTGCTTACGGCCTCCGGAATAACTGCCTTGGGATCCTTGGAGAGGACACCGACTACTTGGTGTACGACACCTGCCCCTACTTTTCAATCAGCGAGCTCTGCCTGGACAGCCTCGACACCGTCATGCTCTGCAGGGAGAAGCTCTGCGCGAGTCTGGGGCTCAGCCCGGCGGACCTGCCGCTGCTGGCCTGCCTGCTGGGCAACGACACGGTCCCGGAAGGCATGTTCGAGAGCTTCCGGTTCCAGTGCCTGTCGTCGTACGCCGCTGTGCGGGAGAGCTCCGACAGGAGGGGTAACGTCGTCCTGGCTGTGGCGGACCACATAGCCAGAGTGCTTCGCCTGCATCAGGGTGAGAAGGAGCTGGAAGACATGCTACCTTTGGGACCAGACAAAGCTCTTTTTTATCAAGGGGTGGCATCGTATCTTCTGCCGGGACAGACATCTCCGTGGATTTCCCAGAAACCCAGAGCTGTCGCAACCTTGGACAAGCAGACGGTACCCGTGAGTGCAGACCCTGAGGTCAAGGCGGAGAGTCCGGTGTGTACGCACCCTGAATCCAAGGAGGAAACTCCCGCGTGCACACACCCTGAAACTGAGCAAGAGGACCCCATGAGTATGGAGCCTGAAATGAAGCACCGCGTAACCATGGCTTCAGACCCTGAGATCCTGAAGGTACGTAGACGCGCTTCCCCGGGCCTAGCGTGTCGTGATGGAATCCGAACCATCGAGGGACTTGTCAGTGGATATTGATTACCAGCAGTGGCTAAGGCACTGAGGGGACACAAACAGGACCCGAGGTATTCAGTTAGGAAGTGTGACATGATCCATGAACACTTACACGCTGAACTGTACTTGGAACTGTCACGTGACCGGCACAGATGAGAGCTCTAGGACTTTGAAGAGGACAGAGCGTTGCGTTAAGGCACTGAGCGCGGTCCTCAGCCGAGGTAGGACTGCAGCCGGACCTGAATGGGCCTGACTTGTGCTTTGACTGCGTAGATGGGGGGCCCCGGCGACACACAAGATGTAGCGTTTGGAATCTGTCCCCTTGGACACTGGTGAACAGTAGGCTGGAGTCGGGTTTAAGGGAGAAGTAGAAAGAAAAGTTGGGGAAGGTAGACTGCAGCCACCTCTTGACGATTACGGAATGGCATGCTAGGAATTGGGATTTAGCGCCGGAAGGGGTGTCGAACCCTTGGGGGTGTGCAGGGAGGGCCCCTGTGTGCGCCTCACTTACAGGCGAGGTTCTGTGCTCGGAGTCTTACGTGTATTATCTCATTCAACCCTCGTGTTAGATAAGACACACGTCCAGTGAATGTCTCAGAGGCACTTCCAACTCATTACCTGCAGATCTTTCTTGTCCTTAGACGGCGTGGGTTTAAATTTTGAATAGTAACATAGACGAATGTGTTTCTGCAGTGCTGAGAACATTCCTCACGGAAACACAAGCCTTGCACGTAGTTACTGTAGCCTTCCGACTTTGAGCGCTTGTCTGACGAGTCGTGGGATCCGTTTAAGTCGTATGTCACATCACCGCTGCGCGCCAGCATGGCTGGCAGTGCCAGGCACGCGAACGAGAGCTCAGCACAGTCTTCACTTGGTAAAAAATTAGAGAACAGATGCATGAGAGCGACAGTTCCTCCTCCGGGAGTCACAGTTCAGTGGGGGACATTTGTCGAGATGGCTGCTGTAGTGTCTGTCCCTGTGAGTCAAGCCCATGAGGCAAGGGGAGGGGAAGAGGGCTCGTGGACAGGGTGACATGAGGGAGCCCTCGGCAGGAGGCTTGCGAAGCAGGAGGTCGGGAGGGATGAGTGTTGTGGGGGACGGTGGAGGCTGGGGAGGTGGCGTTCCTGGGGAGCAGCGAAGTGCCATCGCGACTAGAAGGGAAACACAGACGCCAGCTCGATGTCCCGAGCATGAGCGCTCGACGTCCCTCTCTGAGTGCCTTCGGAACACGGGCGCGCCGTAGGACGCGGTCGGCTCTTCTGTCTGAAGGGTCGTCCTCGAGGGGAACCCACGCGTCCCGTCTGAACAGGTGGCGAGGGCGCAGCACGTGCAGGCGGAGAGCTACCTGGTGTACGGCGTCCTGAGCTGCGGCGAGATCGAGTGCAGCAACAGCCTGGAGGACGCGCTGGACCAGGCCCTGCCCAGCCAGGCCTTCGTGTACCGCCCCGCGCGCCAGCGCGTCTACTCCCTGCTGCTGGGCACCGGAGGTGAGCGTGGGGGCCGGCGCGGGCCGGGGCGGGCTAGGGAGTTTGTGTCCCAGAAAGTCCACCATCTGGACACAGGGTCGCGGCACAGGACGTCACGTGAGCAGCAGGCAGGAGGCGTTGGAAAGTGTCGTTTCTGTGACGTGGTAAACTTTTACGTCTAAAAGGACTTGCGCCTTTTAAAAAATGTGCAAACCCGTTCCTTCTTTAGAAGACAGTGGCTACTTACTCTTCCTCAAAACGATTTTCATAAAATAATTTTATGAAATCTAGTACATCATTTTTTTTTTAAATAGAAACAAAATTTTCTATTAGGGTTTTTGTAGCTGAGTTTCCGTGTGTCCCTGTCTGTTTCCTTTGTGCGGTAGCAGTGAGAGGACAGGGAGGGGACCGTCCGTGGTGTGGGCGGTGACTTGGCCCTGTGCCCCCCCGTGAGGAGTAGTTCGGGGGGACGGGGATGCAGGGGAGCACTTCACAGTGGAGGCTCGGCTGCTGCTGCGTCCGGTGGCCTCGTAGGTCCTCGTGCTCACCGGGACAGGCCGACTGGGCGCCGTGTCTGACCGGAGGGCGCTTGGGTGAGAAGAGCGTTGCGATCCTCAGATGTTATCGTGGGTGCTGTGATTGACACGTTCAGTTCTGTCCGTTTCGCTGCAGACGTGTTTGCAGTTCGGTCGTCAGGTGCACATAGGTTGGGGATTATTATGTTCCTTAAGGAATTGACCCTTTTAACATTCTGTGATTTTTCTTTTCTGAAAAATCTGGTAACATTCCTTGTCTCGAAGGTGGCCTTGTCTGATACTAGCACGTGCACTCCAGCTTTTTTTGCGACTGAAGTTTGCATGGCAGATCTTTTTTCTATCCTCTTACTGTGACACTGTTTCTTTACGTGTAAAGTAAGCAGCATGTCGGCCGACTAAAGAGTCTCTGTCTTTTAATTGGAGCATTTAGACCATTTACATTTAGTGTGATTATTGGCAAGATTGGGTTTAATTCTTTCATTTTTGTCTTTGTTGTTTTTTTTTTTTTTCCTTATCTCCTATTCTGACTCATTTTGGATCAATGAATAGTTTTTAGTTTTTGTTTTATATCCTCTTTGAGATTATTAGATTTACTTGATTTTTTAGTAGTTGCTCTAGGGTTTATGGTACTCACCTTTAAATTATCACCGTCTACCTTCATGTAGCGTTTTACCAGTTATACGGAATGTAAAAACCTACAAGTGTTCTTTGTTTCTGTAAGTTTTGCTACTGTTGTTGTCTTATGTATATTTTAAAACCATTTTTAAATCTTGAAATAATTATGCGCTCACAGGAGTTGCAACAATGGTACGATGAGTACCATTGTCCACGTAGACACCACCCGTTTCCCCAAAGATGACAGATGACAGACCCCGTAGTAAAGGACAGTCTAAAGCAGGACTCGGCGTTGGGGCACGGCTCCTAACTGGACTGCAGACAGTGTTTAGTTCTCACCGTGTTTTATACACCGTGTGTGTGCATGCGTGTGTGTGTGTGTGTGTGTGTGTGTGTGTGTGTGTGGTTCTGTGTGTTTCTGTGCAGTTTTACCCATGTCAAGACACAGACCTGGCCCATCACCGCAGAGACCCTCCGTCACGCTGCCGCTTGCTGTCCTGCCCTCCTCCCGTCCCCTGACGACCACTTGTCTGGACTTCATCTGTTTTCTGATTGTTTTGAGACTTAAACAAACGAAAGATACAGTGTATAACTTACTGAGATCAGGCCTGTATTTTAAACCCCACAGTACACGGTTCTTATGTTTACTTTAAAGTAGGGGTCGGCAGGCTTTTTCTGTCGGAGGGATAATCTGGATTGCAAGTGAGAATGACACCATCTGAACGTTTAGCTCTGGCTAGAAGTGTTGACTGGATTGCCACCCTTACGCTCTGTGGACGTGGACGGCATTTGGTGACCCTGAATGCTGCCCTCTGCCCCTGTGGTGGTCGAAGAGGGCACATGAGGGGTGTTACGTCGCTTGTCCCCGGTGCCCGGTGCCACACAGGGAGGGTGGGACGCAGGAGTCTCCGCAGGGCCACTCTGCGTCCAGTCTCGTTTCATCCTCCTCGACCTGCCCCCGCCTCAGGGAAAGTGACTGTGTCAGGTCTCGTCTTTTCCCGAGTCCTTCATGAGGCCGAGAAAACTCCCTTTGGGGAGTGAAAGTGCACACCAGCGAGTCTGGTCCAACTTTCAGCCCAGCTCGTGAGTGTCCCGCGTGAAGACGAGGCGTTTGCGCGTCCAGGCTGTGCCGTGAGCCGTGTGGGCGCTGCGTCGTGCGCGCGTGATCCACTCTTGTCATGGGACCGCTTGTGCGGTCAGTGAAGCTCCCGCCGGCCTGCGCCAGCGGGCATCAGGACCTGTGGCACTGGGCTCCGCGGGCTGCTCCGCCCTCCGGGGTGCCGCTGAGTCCCTGACCCCTGGGTGGCACTGGCCGTGGAACACTTGTCCAGAACTGACTCCGTGGTCTTCACCAGACAGGAGGTCACGGAACGTCTGCCGGTGCCTGCTCCGAGGGCACCGGTGGCCTCGCGGAAGTCTCTTCGGTTTCGTCGTAGTTTAGTGTTAAACCTCGCTGAGGAGTCAGCTCCAGACTCTGCGGCGAGCAGCGCTAGAGGAGAGGCCATCGGGTCTACAGTTAGGGCATGAAACGCAGCTCGTGGATGCCTGCGATTCCCCAGGGGCCACGGCAGGCTGGGGGGTGGTGGCGGCCAGGAGCCCTTATCCGGAGGGCTCACTCCCGAGACGGTTTTAATGTGATGGAAACCTAGGCCAAGGCCCAGAGGAGGGGCCTTCTCTAAACAACTAAGAAGACCGCTCAGGTCTCTCTCCTTTCCCTCCCTCGGCCTGCCTACGCTGGGATGTGGGCTAAGCCGCGTTTGCCCATTGAACCTACAGCTCACACACCTGCCCTGGGCCTGGCTGCAGAGATGCGGTTTGCCGGGGGCCCACGGCAGGTGGGGCAGGGGGACGGTGCCTGGGAGCACGGGGGTGTCCCGCCCTAGAGAGCAGGGACTGGTGCCTGTGCCGAGAGGAAAGGGAAAGCGGGGTGGCCACGTGCCACCCAGGGAGGTGGCCTCAGAGGGGGAGGGCTGAGGTGGGGAGGAGAGGGTTCAGACCAGAGGGTGCCATGTCTAGACGAGGGGCGGGGGGAGAGGTGTGGGGAGCAGACCCTGTGCGAGCTGGGGCTTGGTCAGGGGGCACTCGGAGCCGCACCCCAGAGCCGTGAGTCGGACTGTGTCCCGGGTTACTGTCCAAGTGCACAGGCGGTCCTGCCAGCCCACCCCAGGGTGCACAGCCATCCGGGGGAGGGGGGGTGGGCAGGCGGGTCCTCTCAGGGGCCCTGGGGGCGAGAACTCTCTGTGCTCCCCGGCTTGGAGTTGGTCCCTGGCCGAATGGTGTCCGCGACTGCGTTGGCTGGGGACGGATGTTGACACTCAGCGCACCTACTGACCGCTGCGTTTACTCAGATGGCACCAGCAGCGGCCCCGTCGTCCGGGAGTGGTTCGTGCACTCTGGGAACCCGCTCAGGCACCCGGACCTCGTCAGGCCCCTGCCGATGAACGTGCCAGGTACAGACACCCCCGCGGGGGCTGCACTGTGCAGACGCCCCCGTTCTCTCTCTGCGCACAGGTTCTGGGCTCTGGAAAGGTCCAGAACTTACGACGGGGCCGGCGCTCCACGCGCGGACAGCGGGAGGGGGGCCCGGGACCGGGCGGCCCGAGGGGCGGAGGGTGGGCCTAGGACTCAATCTCGGTGGCCTTTTCGCTGTTGCGGAGAACACATGTTTTCCTAGGGTCTGGATGGTCTGCTTTTGTTCCCGTTAATTCTCCCGTGTCACTGTCATTCCCATCACACAGCCTGTGGCTTACCAAACAAGTACGGGAGCCTGGAAGCGTCATGGGTGGTTGCCCTGAGGTCTGACAGAGCCTCTCCCTCGTCCCCCAGTCAGGGATGCGCTCACTGCAAACACAGACTAAGGTGACGCTTGTCTTTACGGCAAGAAGTACTTTTAAAGGACAGCCAGGATAATTTTCCAGAAACGGTTTGTTATTTATGTGATGTCTGCTTCATAATATTTTCTCAAAAGCACGGGGGGAGGCGTTACTGTAGTTCCCATCATGGCTTCAGGCCGGTGCTTGTGTCGCCATCGGAGCGACAGTCAAGGGCGTGCCACGGGAGTTCAACCCGCTCTGGCGGGCGTGCTTCCCGGCGATGGGCGCTCCTCGGCCCCAGGGGGACAGGGCACGGAGCGGGTGCACGGCTGCTCTCCGCCCGCAGGGGGGACGCCCAGTCTGAAAGTCCTGTGGCTGAGCCGGGAGCCCGCGGTGCAGGCCCGGCGCGTGGACACCCTGCTGGCCTGTCTGGACCTGTCCGCCTCGCGGGAGGAGCTGCGGGCGGTCGAGAGCCCCTTCCAGGCGCTGTGCTGCCTCCTGGCCTACCTCTTCGTGCAGGTAAGCCGCTCCGGGCGCGGGTCGCCCCTCGCGGCCGGGCCGTGCTCTGGGACGCAGTCCCGGGCCAGCCCCGTGTCGGCGTGTGGAGAAGCCCTCCTGCGTTTGGGCTGAGGTTCGCAGGGCGCTCACGGGTTGGGGCTCGGGGAGTCTTGCCGGGGAACAGCCTGCTTTCCAGGCTTTCTGGGCCGCGGAGGACCCCGCTCCCGTGCCACTGCCTTGGGGGCTGTCCCTGCCCCTGGGGTTTGATGTCATCATGAGAAGGTTCCGCCCCCGGCTCCGTGCTCTGGTGACCCACCCGGACGGCCCACCCTCTAAAGTTATTGCACGTCTATGTAGTTACGCTTGAGTTGGATGTTTTCGTGCGTGATGCAGAATAAAATCACACACTGCCCCATATGCAAACCCGCACCGTGGAACGGTCGGAGGAGACGCAGTGGACGGTCTGCGTCTCCGCGTCCACCTGGCTTTGTCTCCTGGGCTTCGGGCCCTCTCCCCGTTCCCACGGTCCCGAGATCCAGCTGTCCCCCGCCCGTCTCCTCGTTTCTCTCCCACTTCCGTTACACCTTTGATTCCACAGAGGATTGGTGGGGTCTCATATTTGGGGAATCCTGGTTCCTTAGTGTAACTGACAACTGCAATGACAGGTGTCACCTGGGGCTGGCGCAGGCAGGTGTTGACCCCAGCTCGGGCCGGCTGCGGGCGCCTCTGCAAACCTGAGCGTCCAGCTCTGGAACTTGTGCCTCACTCAGAAGGGCCGCCGGTGCTCTCTGAGACCAGGCTCGGTCATGGCTCACGGTTCCCGCCAGGCGTTCTGGAACGCTCTGTGTCGCTAGACAGTGACCAGGCTCCTGTGTCCAGCATGGCCTCGGGCACCAGGGACTGGACGGTGGGAAAGAGACCCCACTCACCTCCCCCGCACCTGCGGCCTTCCGCCCCTCGTCTGCTGCCCAGGCGGACACGCGCCGTGCGTGAGTGTGCGTGAGACTGCATTTTGTCGTTGTCCCCCCCAGGTCCAGAAGCGCTAACGCTGGGCTGTCCCCCTCCCTTTCAGGTGGACACGCTCTGCCTGGAGGACCTGCACGCCTTTCTCGCTCAGGCCCTGTGCCTCCAGGGAAAGTCAGCCGGGCAGCTCATGGACTTACAGGTACCGACACGACCGGTTGACGGTCACAGTTCTGAGGACGACCTGGCTGGACCAAAGGGGCAGCATCCCTGTCAGGCTTTGTTTCTCACGCCCTGCCAGGTCGGCGGCAGCTGTAGGAGGGCCGCCTACAGCTGGCGGGGGCTGTCCAGCTCAGCTGGGTCAGCTGGGTCAGCGTGCCAGCAAGCACAGCCTGTGACAGTTTTGGGAAACTGGTTCTTCTTGCTGTCTCGACATCCTCGCCATTCGAGAGGATGGTTCGTTTGACATTTCACACACCAGGCCGGCTTGGGGAGATGTGACGCCTCCTCCTGGTATTGGTGAACGTGCCGTCCTGCCCCCTCGTCTCTGGGCCTCCCCCCAGCCCGGTGTCCACTCTCGGATGGCGGCCACGTCGCTTCCCTCCCTGCGCCTCGCCTGTCGTGGTGCTCAGTAAGGAATGTGACGATGGAGACGACGGGGCTCGCCGTGAGGACCATGCCCTGCCTCGCCGTGTTCGGACGTCACCATTCATGAGTGTTTAATGTCACAGAGTGGCCTGTGCACGCTCATGCCAGTGGCTCTGCGGCTGCATGTTTAGGTCTGGTGGTTATTTCCTGTGGGGGACCCGGGGCGGGCCACCTGTCGATGGGCGCTTGAGCCTGCCCTTGACAGGCCGTTGGGCACGATGATGAGTGTATCCATAGCTTCTGGTTCGTTGGATTCATTTTCATTTGTCTTTCTAGTGAAAAAACCAATAAGTTTCATTGATGAACAACTTTTAATCTAAATTCAGAACTCTTATGTGCTGGGTTTGAGTCATAAACTAATTCTCATAGCAGCCCAATTGAACCAACTGCCAAATATTTTTATTAGCAGTTTTATTGCGTTGTTTTAAAATCTATTTCTAAAAGTGGACTCTTTTCCTTCTTTAGGCAAAATACAACTTTAAAATGTTGAGTCATTAGCTGGTTGATTCTAATTTTTAACACTAGGCTCTAGCCCAGCCGTGTGGCACTCGCGTCCCGCCGTCAGCCAGCTCCCTTGGCAGGCGGGCGCCCGGCTGCTCGCGTGACTGCCGGGCCTCAGAAACAGCCAGGCAGCGAAAGGGACTTGGAGGGCCTGCCGCCTCCCACTCTGCCGTTCACACAGGGAAACTGAGGCCGTGCAGGACGCAGACTGGCTGGGGCTCGGGTCCTGCACGTGAGGGCAGCAGCCAGGCCGGTCACCTGCTGGCCTGGACTCCAGCAGACCCTTTGGAACGTGCGGCAGAATGTCACTGCTCTTCTGCCAGCAGTGAAGGGGACGCCTGGGTCTGCTGTCAGGGTGGGCGTGGCACCATCCCGGGTGGTCCTTGTCAGCACAGAAGCGGGGGGCTGTCACCCCTTCCCTTAGGCCCGGGCCCTCGGGGCGCTTCAGCGGCAGGCTTAGTGGAGCAGACTGCTGGCAGGCCCCACGCCCCACGCCCCAGCCCCCCTCCCTGGCGTTACTAACCGTGGGTTCCAGGTGTCGTGACTGGGCGGCTGTTCTCCAGGTGTAAACAGGTCCCCGGGGACCACCAAAGCCACGTGGAAAGTGTTTTAAGGACGATAGAGGCTTTTTCTGCTTTGTGTTTGTTTTTAATTTTTTTAACTTAAAATTACCGTTGGCATACAGTGTTATTTCTCGAGTGTACGGCACAGTGAGTCAACACGTATAAACCTTGAAAGCGATCACCACAGTGCGTCTGGTCACCATCTGCCACCCTGCGTAGTCAGTGCTGTGTCACTGACCCTGTTCTCTGTGCGGTGCTTTCCGTCCCCGTGACTTGTTTTGTTCTAGCTGAAGTCTCCCCTCCTCAAGGCCTTCCCCTGGCGCCCCGCCCCGCCCCCCTGGCAGCCATCTGTTTGTTCTGAGTTTGTTTCTGTTTGTTTTCTTTGTTCATTTGTTTTGCGTTTTCGATTCTGCCCCTAAGTGCAATCATGCGGGATCTGCCTTTCTCTGTCTGACACATTTCACTGAGCGTGATCCTTCCAGATCCATCCATGGCGTCGCAAATGGCCGTGTTTCATCCTGTGGCTGAGTCATACTCCTTGTATATATACGTGGTTAAGTCTTCTTTATCCGTTCATCTGTGCAAGGACACACAGATTGTTCCCACATCTCGGCAGCTGTAAATACAGCTGCAGTGAACGTCGGGGTGCCTATAGCTTCACTCGTCAGGTTTTTGGATTTTTCGGGTAGGTGCCCAGCAGAGGGATGGCTGGCGCAAGGGCATCTCTGCTCTTACTTCTGTGAGGACGGCCCACGCTGGTTCGCGCGGCTGCACCAGTTTGCGCTCCCGGCCGCGTCCTGGGCTCCGTTTCTCCGCACCCTCCCCACTCTGGCTGTCCCTCACAGGTGAAGGCCCTCTCCATCCCCCTGCCCCCACCCCCCCTCCCCTCTCTGGACTCGATCTGCATTTCTCATGCAGACTGGTGCAGTTGAGTTTTTTCACGTATCTGTTGGAAACAACCATTTTTTAATGGCGAGATTCTAACAGTCTGTGCATCTTCATAACCCGCGTGTGCAGCGGGTACATTTTAAACTTGCATACTTCATCATTCTTGTAGAAATCACAGCAGTAACCTGGAAGTCGCTTAAGATGGGCCAGCTGTCCTCTTCAGCACCAACGCGGTGCTGCCCTGAGGGCTCCATCCCCGCCCCCACTGGCCCTCTGGGCGAGGTGTGAATGGGCCGCTCTCTGTCTTTATCTTCTCTTTGTCCTCTGCTTGTAGCTTCCTGTTTTCCGCTGCTCTGTATCCTGTCCTCACATTCAGGTTTTTCTCTAATGAAAAAGGCAAAGCTCCTGCAGCAGGTTTCCTCTCGTCTGTGTCCCGCTGTGCTCCCCAGCGGGCTGCAGGCCGTCCGTGGTCCCCTCGAGGCTGTGCCCGGCTTGACTTGTCCGTGTTAAGTAATCCCCTTAACACGCGACCTTTTCCCAAACAGCTGGCTCAGGCCTCCCCGAGGACGCCTGTGCCGGGCGGCCCGCCGTGCAGCCCAGGCACACCGTGCAGGTGGCCCAGACACCTGCACGTCCCCTTTTCGTATTCTCGTGACCTTCCTCCTCTGCTAGAGTCGGTGGGATGTGTGGAAGAGGGGGTGGTGTTCACTCCCGTTTTCCAGGGCCCAGCACCTACCGACGTGTGGGTTCAGTGGACACCTGTACCTTGAGTATTCGATGCGCTGACATGGGTGGCGCCCTCTGACTCAGCAGAGTGTTGTGGGAACACGGGCTGAGGAAGCCCCGCCTTGCAAAGCTCCCTCTGCCTGTGACATTTCCACGTGCGTCCTGGCAAGCCCGGAGGGCTGGCCGGGATTCGGACAGCCCTGGGATGAGGGCGCGTTGGCCCTCCGGGGGCTGGCACAGCGGACGGGGCCACTTCACTGCTGTGTTGTGTGGATGCGCTACTGGCTGGAGGTCTCTGGGGGCAGACCCCTAGGCCCTCTGCGCATGTGCCACGGATGATGGCTTGGAACGGCTTGGGATTCCCTTTGAGGGCTCCTGGGTTGGGGAGCAAACCTAGGAGCCCTCCCCTGACAGGGTCGCAGCGAGGGAAGAACGGGGGAGCCGGCATAGCCGGTGGGAGTGAGGCCTGGCCCGGGGCGTCGTACCCGCTGCCAGGGCAGACCCCGCGCTGCTTCCTGTGTCCTGTCGCTGCCACCAGGTGCCTCACCCCGTTGAACCGAATGTTGTGTGTGTTTGTGACGCTGTCCACACTTGGCGGCCGTTTGGATTTTCTGAGGCAGAAGCTAAGGGGGGATTTGCGTCTGAACGGCGACATCTCAGCGTGAAGGCAGTAGGCGATGTTCTGACCCAAGCCGAGTGCGGACTTCATCTTACGCTGTTTGTGTCTAGTTCTCAAATAATGTCCCCTGGGAAAAAGAGGGTTCAAGGAGTGTTCCACTTGACAGCGGGTGCAGGCCGTGACCCGTGCAGGAGAGAATTGGGCTCAGAGGACGGGGCCCTGTTCCCCCCTTGTGGAGGTGCCCTGACTCTCAGCACCAGCTGTGGCGACGCGGGGCGCGTGAGGCCACACACACGGCATCTCGTCGTGGTGCGTGGCTGACATTTGGACAGCCCACCACTCACCCCTCTGATCGAGAACAGAGGTCTGTCTGTCTCCTGACCAGCGCACCCCGTTTCACCACCGTTGCCACTCTGGGCAGAGGCGGGAGGGGTTCGGAAGCGAGGGTGGGCGAACCTGCTGGGCTGCGAAGAACGTTAGTGTTGGATGCCAGCAGGAAGTCACTTCTGGAGCTTGTGCACGCCCCGTTGAAGACAGGGATCCACGGGAAGAGCCACACGCTAGCCAGCGTCCGTCAGCAAGTGAGCTCCCTTTCCGGAGGGACAAGCAGGAAACCCGGTACCTGGGAGGGCGCGGGCGTTCAGTGAGTGCAGCTGAGCCGTGGGCACGTCACGTGCACCTGCCCAGCGGGGTCCCGGCAGCCTCCGTGCAGTCATTTTGTGCCCACCCACGACCAGGGCACTGCTAACAGCGGGGAGAACTCAGGGGACCCTCTAAAGCCCAGCCAGGCTGTGCAGACCAAGAAACCCCAAGTCCGACCTTGATGCCCCACAGACTGGTGGGCCGCAGGGTCTGCAGGCTGGCCTGGCCCGCGTGGGTGTCCGCCCGCGTGTCTGTCTGTCACCGTGGCGGGCTGCAGCTCTGGGGGCTGCAGCTCTGGGGGGCGCGGTGGGTTTAATTCCAGGCAGTATCATTTACATAACTGCCAGGAAACCCCGGTAAATGAACGTCATTAGCATATCAACACCAGGCTGAGCTGTTTGCTGTTAAATATTTACTGTGAGTCTCTGAGACATCCGAACTGGTTTTTCTAGTTTCTGTGACCCTCCAGACGCTCCGCGACCTCTGCAGGAAGCACTCAACTTTTCCTGTCTTTATTCCAAAACACCTTGAATCCTGTTTGCAAAACACAGGCTTTTATTTATTAATTTTATTTGTAAAACCATACCTTTCAGCCACGTGGGATTGCTCCATACTCGGGGGCTCCGTCTGGGTCGCCGTCTGCCCTGCTGACTTGGGCGGGCACCCAGGGTGGTCCGGATCCCTGTCCTCGGGGGAATTGCTGTGACTTTCTCTCTTGCTAGGAAGGTGACCTCAGAGCCTCAGAGTGTCACCCCACAGCCTAGGAAATGCCCCGCTTTCGCGCAGGACCCCACTTAGCCTGAATCAGTGGCTTTCCCTGTTGCTAAGTGACTTCGAAATTGGTCCCAGCCCCCAGGCTTTTCACAAGCCCCGCTGTCGCCATCGTCTTCGTCTTTTCAGTCCGCTTGGCACACTCCTGTTCCGTGACAGACTTGCTGAGGAGGAAGGCAGTTTGCTTCCTAAAACCTCACGTTGTCATTGGAAAAGTCAGGTGAGCGTTGCATCACGGCTCGTCTCTACATGAGCAGGCACCGCTTCAGAAGTCCACGAAATGGGAGAGAATCAAGAAGCAGGCACATCGATATGCGTGGTAGGGTCAGCCAGCTGCGGGCCATGGCCCAGACCTGGCTGTGGCCTGGTTTTGAATGATCCGTGAGCCAAGAATGGATTCCTGAAATTTCAATAAGTTTTCCATGCGTACTTGAAAAATGTTTGTTGTAGCTTTGGGTGCAGATGAGGTTTGTCGTCTGTGTTCACACGTCCTGAACCTCAGTGACGTCCTGTCCGCTTGTCCGATCAGCCCTTGGGAGGGACGTTAACCATCAGGAGGCTTTGTCAGTGCCGGGTGGGGGGGGCGACAGCGTGTGGGCTTCAGTGGCCCTGTGCAGTCCCTGTTGCATCGCCTTCTTTCTTAAAAAACAGCCCTTTAAAATGATATGACAAGGAATGAAAATTATAGGCCATTCTGTTGCAGGAGCCGTATCCAGAACTTGCAGACGACATATTAACAAGTTGAATCTGGCAGTGTATGAACTGACAGCGCACGATGGCCAAGGGCTTGGTTTGGAATATAACGCAGACTTACCATTTGAAAACCAGTGCGATTCACGTCACTAACCGTAGATGAGAAAAGCACACGTCTGGTTAACGGGTACAGGAAAGAGTTTGGTTAAATGCAGTGCCTGCTCACGGTAAAACAAGCCGGTGAGCGAGGGCTGGAGGGAACGTCCCTCGCCGGGAGGGGCAGCCGCGGAAGCCCGCGGCGGAGCGCACACCTCTCGGAGCTGTGACAGCGAGCAGCGGTGGCGTACACTGAAGGACCCGCTTCATTCGTAAATACGATCGGCCCGTGGGATGAGCCGTGTCACTCTGAAATGATGTGTTCACGTGAAGTGTTCTAATGGTGAACACGCAACACTCAGGGCCGCAGGGTGTGGTTTTTACAGTGCGGTGGGCCCATCGCCCCCTAAAGTGAGTCTCTGGGCTTCTCTCCCTTCGCCTTCGCCCCTAAAGAAAGTCTGGAAGAGGAGAGGCCCCGCGTGGAGTCGGGGGGTTTCCTGTGGGGCGGGGCCTTGCGGGGGCGGGCGTCGCCCTCGCAGCTGGGCTGCGTGGGAAGCACAGCTGGAGCGCACCCCCAGTGTGCACGGGGGATGGAGGAGCGCGGCCGCCCAGCAGGCCCCCCGCCCCGGGCCTCTGTCCCCAGGGCGGGCCGGGCTGTGCGGCAGCGTCCGTGTCTGCGAACGGAGGGCCGGATGACGAGGCCGAGGCGTCCGCTCCCCGGGCCTGCGCCCTCAGCTCCCTGTGTCTGACTTCCGCAGCTCGAGCGCGTGGACCCCAGAGCCGTGCAGCTGGGCTCCCTCCTGGTCCGCGGCCTCAGCATGCTGGTGCTGGTCAACAGCGCGTGCGGCTCCCCCTGGAGCAGCAGCGACTTCATGCCCTGGCACGTGTTCGACGGGAAGCTCTTCCACGAGAAGTACCTGCAGTCGGAGAAGGGGTGCACCGCGGAGGTGCTCGTGGAGCAGAACGTGAGTGCCGGTTCCTTCGCGGGGCAGGCCGAGTGCATGTGCAGCCCCAGACGCAGTCCCCCCTTGGCTGGGTGTCAGAGCGGCCGCAGCACCCTCTCCCAGCAGCCGCTGCTCTGTGGAGAACACACTTGCTGCGGAGGCGTCTCTGGGCGCAGGGCAGGGAACGCCGAGGCTGCTGCTCGCCTGCCCTCACAGCTGCCTCCCCGACAGGACGCACCATTGCAGAGTCACGCGTGAGGACAGGGCTTCAGGGACAGCCAGGAGCTCCGCCTCCAGTCCGACCTATTCTCAACTTCCCAGCCTCCCCGCTTGTGAATCAAGGGCGGATGCTTCCTGCAGAGCGGCCGCTGCAGGCCTTGGTGGCAGGAATAGTGACAGGTTATTACTTGAGGATATCCTCTGAAGGCTGATAGCTTAGTTGGGGCGTTGGCTGCTGGTCAGGCTTTGTAAGTACAGTTGCCGTGTGATTTCCCAACGAGGCCTGGCAGCACCCATGGGAGTCTGCACTGGCCCTCTGTCAGGAAGCCCGCGGGTCACACTCGGGGACCTTTCTGTCTGTCACGTTTGAACGAAGTACAGAGAGGTTGTCAGTCACTCTTTCTGGTCTAAAACCCGGCAGGTAGGAGGGGACCTTCCGTAGTCAGAACGAAGCTGGAGGAAAGGTCGCATGTCCCGGTCCTCAGCGTGCTGTTTGTGTCACGTTGCGACTTCGTGAGAATGGAGGTCATGACATAGCACAGGCACGGATTTTTTAGGTTAGGTTGTGTGGTGGTGACCTCGACGTCATCCTACAGAAAAGATGCGTCAGTGTCAGAAGCCCCAGGGACATCTGTTTTCTGAGAACCCGTGGGAGGTCACAGCCTTGGCCCCGGTGCCGTTGGAGACCGGTGCTGGCACGCGGTTGTCCGCGGAGCACCCGCCTGTCCTGACACTGCTCTGTCCGCAGAGGTCCCGGCTCGCCAGGTTCCACGCCCTGCAGTCCACCGTGTGCTCGGCCTGCCTGAGGGAGGACAGGCGCATCGTGAGCCGGCAGCACTGGCGCCCGCACCACCCAGGTGGGCACTGGCCCCGTCTCCACTCGGGTGGGATCTGTCCCTGTCCCTGTTCCCGTCCCCAGCAGGGCGGGCCCTGGCTGCTGTGTGACTGGTCGGTGTGGAGTGCCGTGAGGACGCTGAAATGGCAAGAAAAACAAAGTGGAAACGACGGTGCCCCCAGCCCTTTAAACTGTGCTCCCGTGAGAAACACGCCAGAGGCCCCGTCAGTCACCGCGTGGTTTAGAGGACTCCTCTGGGGGCAGTGCGGGCGTCGCCCGGATGGTGCTTGCCCACTGGACAGACGTTTGGGTTTATTATCCTCATGATAAAAGTGTATTAGAGAAAGAAGAAATATACAGAAAGCAATTTAAAAGGAAACACTAATAACCTTTAATTCTGTAACCCAGAGATAGCCGTTGACAGCTAGCGCGGTGGCAGTCTCCTGCGCGTCAACTCGTGTGGTGATGTCCCGCTTTTCTCTCGGCACGGAGCTTAACTGGCTGGATCACACCCCCTCCCACGCGCAGGCTCCCCCACCGCACACGCCCACCTACCTAACCTTCCCCCTCTCTGAGCTCCGGGGCTGCTCCTGTGTCCCACCTCCTCAAAACAGAATGCCGTAGTGTGCAGAGTTACAGAGCAAGGTGTAATCACACTGTAGGTAAGCGCTGCCAGCTTGTCTTCTGAAAATATTCTGTCGCTTTGTTCTTTCGCCAGAAGTAACTAATAAGAGTTCTGACAGCATTTAAAAGTGTGCGTTTTTTTAAGCAAGATGACAGATAAAGTGCGTCTCATCAGTTGCATGCATCTGTGTTCATCAGTGAAGTTGGACGGCTTCTTCATGACCTTATTTTGTTGACGAGTTTATTTTATTTCATGGCTTCATGTAGGATTTATTCCTGCAACTATAGTAGCCCCGTTTTTCTCTTGGCGGAATTATAGAACTCTCCGCGTGTTTCTACCCATCAGACTATCAAGAGTCTGCTTGGCATCGGCCTTGCAGACATTCCGAGAGCCTTTATGTTACGAGGTTAGGAACCACCTTGGGACATGCCCAGCTCCTGCCGGGTGTCAGGTGTGGGCCCTGACCACAGGACAGCATCGCGGGAGTAAGGGGACTTCTGGGCAGGTGACAGACTGCCCCCTTGCCCAGTAGACAGGCAGTTTTGAGACCCCAGAGCGAAAGTTTATTCTTTGCGGAATAGATGTGCTGCACTCCCACTACGCCGCCTGCTCCCGGGACCAGTGGGCGCCCTGCAGGCGCAGCTCGGCAGGGCTTCGTCCCCAGGGAGGTTGTTAGAGCGGTGACAGGGAGGCCGGCCGGGCTCTGGCAGGTGGCGGGACGCAGGCCGTGTGACGCCGGCAGCCGTCGCTGGGGTTCCGACGCCCTAAGCTCTGTGTGCGGCGGCCCGGCTGGGCCGGGGGGGCTGTGGCGCGGCAGGCTCTGTGTGGAAGCCGGGAAGACGGCCCGCGCCGCCGCTGCCGTGCATTCACGGCGCTGCTGCGAGCCGGTTCCTCCCGTCGTCACGGGGACTGCTGGGTCACTCTCTAATGCGGGTACTGACTTTGGGTGAAGTCGGCGCTCGTCGGGTTATGCTGAGTGATGAGGAAAAGTGTGTTTCGAGAAGTGCGAGGCGTCAGTTTGCACGGTTTGGGAACGGACCCTTTTTTGTCCTCGAAGCCATCTTTTTCACAAACTACCCGAGGTCCTGTGCTTCACGCCCCTTGTTCTGCAGGAGGCGCGTTCGGGCCCCCGCCGTTCTCCCGACACCAAGCAGGTTTTCGGTGGACCAGAGCCCCCGGGTGTCACACCGGGCCAAGTCCACACCGGGGAGGTGGGAGGGGCGTGGCAGGGGTTCAGAGCTCAGCCCCTCCCAGTCCGGTCCACACAGCTGGGCCGCTCCGCCTGGGCCACGTGGCCTCTGTGAACCACAACTGCTAGTGGCACCGGGGAGAGTGCCCCCTGAGCCCGTCACGAAGCCCTGGGCCCACCCGCTCGACGGCCAAGTGCCGGGGCGGGCCCGGGAGCCTCCGTGTGCCCCTCAGTTACACGTGGCAGGGAGCGGAGGGTGACATGGGTGTGGTCCCTGTGTCCAGGTCCGACAGGGGCCAGGCTGGACTCCAGACAGGAAGCACGAGGGACAGGGCAGCAGTCACTGCGGCTTGGGGATGGTGCACAGTTTAATGCCAAAAGGGGCGCTTGAGTGAGGCCTGAGGGCTCCGTGGAATTTGAGTTTGGGGGGGACGGAGGGACCTTGCTCAAGAAGAAAGAGCTTGAGCTACAGCAGCAAAGTCCCGGTTCTGAAAGACGCCAGCAGTGAGGTGTGTGAGACCTCCAGGGAGCGGGGGGAATGGCTGGGGATGTTAGCGGGAGCCGGACGGCGGGGACCATCTCGTCCTGACCGTTCTCTCCGTGGCACATCGGGGAGCTGTCGAAGGCTTTTGAAGTGACAGGATCAGAAACGGCTTTTAGGAAAGTGACTCTGCTGACAGTGCAGGGAGGGTTGGGGATGAGGCACAGTTGAGGATGGCAGCAGAGCAGTGGCGGTCACTCTTGGGCAGTCACACACGTGCACACCTGCACCCTGCACATGTGCACGCTACCTGCGCACACCTACGTACTACACCTGCACACTGCACTCGCACACCTGTCTACCACGTGCACACCTGCACCCTGCACAGTACACCCACACACTGTACACACCAGGCCTTGCCACTACTCACAGGAATTGAGCCCTGTGTGCCTGCGATGTGTCCCCTGTCCGCAGCTGGGCAGGCATATGCAGCCAAAGGCAAGGGTCCAGGGCTGCGACCCGCCCCTGGAGCCCTGTGTGTTTAGAATACTGGCCCACGCCTGTGTCAGGCGCCTTCTTTCTTCGTGGGTCACCGTGAAACGTCAGGATAGTGTAAAAAGTACATTTAAGTACGACCTAGTGAGACCTAGTGCTAAGTTCTGGTAGAGAAAGATGGTGGAGGAGTCATGGTTTCCAAACCTAGGCGAGGGAGCCTTAGAGTAAGAAAGTCGTGTGTCAGGTAAGTTTGCGGACTCGGGAAGAGAGGGTGGCTGGGTTTGGCGCACGAAGTCCCTGAACGCTGGTGGCAGCTGTGCTGGTCGGGAGGCCTGCTGGTGGCCCGCGGTGTGGGGCTGGCCCTCCCCCCAGGGAGGCAGAGCCAATCAGAAGGGACCGAGGGCCATGCCATGGAGGGACCTAGCAAGACGCCCAGTGTCCTCAGTCTGCCCCCCTGCCCCCCGTCACTAGCACAGGTCCCTGGGGCACAGGCTGAAATGCAGGCTCCGCGCAGCCGTCGCTGGCACTGTGGTCCCTACCTCTGCACTTGTCCTGGGCTTTCCCTTTAAGTCAAAGATCCCAGAAGTTCGAGACCCGCCGGCCCAGCCCCCCTGCGGCAGCCCCGCACGGAACGCGCCGCTGGCTAATGTGCCGACCGCCTGTCCCCACAGGGAGGTGGGAGACGCAAGGGTCCGGCTCCCGCAGGACGAACGCCGGGCACAGCCGGGCTGGCCGCGGACCGCGCTGGAGAGCCGCGGGCGCAGGTAAGGACGCCGCCCCCGCACCCTGCCACACGCGCGTGTGAGTTAGTGGTAAATGGGCCGACGCGTCCGACCGCGTCGCTCTGTGAGACGGATCCCTCCGGGCTCCGGGCTGGTTCGTCTCTGCTCGTCGCCGGGTCACTTCCTCTCAGTTCATTACCCTGTCCGAGACCCCGTTTTTATAACTTGCGGAGTTTATCTTTGTTGCTTCTGCAAACTGACACGTGTGGCGGTTCCACGGGGCGCCCCCGCGGGCACGCGGAGCACCGCAGGCCGTCACTGCGCGTGGCCTGCGGGGCGCGTCCCCTCGTTCTCGGTGGAGCCTGCACCGTAGCAGGTGCCGGGCCCGGTGTGTGGTGCCGTGGGGACCGAGCACACGGTGCATGTTCCCGAAACGTCTGCCCCGGGGGAGAGGGGCGCCCGGCTGTGCCCGGGGGAGAGGGGCGCCCCGGCTGTGCCCCGGGGGAGAGGGGCGCCCCGGCTGTGCCCCGGGGGAGAGGGGCGCCCGGCTGTGCCCCGGGGGAGAGGGGCGCCCGGCTGTGCCCGGGGGAGAGGGGCGCCCCGGCTGTGCCCGGGGGAGAGGGGCGCCCCGGCTGTGCCCCGGGGGAGAGGGGCGCCCGGCTGTGCCCCGGGGGAGAGGGGCGCCCCGGCTGTGCCCGGGGGAGAGGGGCGCCCCGGCTGTGCCCGGGGGAGAGGGGCGCCCCGGCTGTGCCCGGGGGAGAGGGGCGCCCGGCTGTGCCCGGGGGAGAGGGGCGCCCGGCTGTGCCCGGGGGAGAGGGGCGCCCGGCTGTGCCCGGGGGAGAGGGGCGCCCCGGCTGTGCCCCGGGGGAGAGGGGCGCCCCGGCTGTGCCCCGGGGGAGAGGGGCGCCCGGCTGTGCCCCGGGGGAGAGGGGCGCCCGGCTGTGCCCCGGGGGAGAGGGGCGCCCGGCTGTGCCCGGGGGAGAGGGGCGCCCCGGCTGTGTCCCGGGCGGCGGCTGCAGGCGTGCCATCGAGCTAGCCTCCCCGAGAGGCTGTTTGTTCCCCAGCGAATCCTGCCACCGGCTGTCGGTGGCAGCTTCCAGAGGGTCTGACGTCGCAGTTAGCTCGCCCCACCCCCTTACGGTCTCCCGCGTCAGCCCGAGGCCCCCGTCCGCTCCCTGCTGACCGAGCGGTGTGACTTCCGCTCCGTTCAGGATCGCCGAGGCGGGCGGGCACCGTCTCCCGTGGGCTCACGTAGCTGAGGCCGCTTTTCGTTGAGAGGGTGCTGCACCTGTCGGGCGGGACCAGAACACGCTGGGAGCTGTGTCCGCACCACGTGGTCTGTTTTAGTTGCTGGTGAATTACGCCGGCCTCGCTCGGGCGGCGGCCGTGGTGGTTTTGTCCACCTTTCATCTGCCGTGTTGGGGGGATGTTGCGCGGTTTAACCGGAAGTGGTCACTGTGTTCAGGACGGAGCTAACCAGCAGAGTCCTTTGTGCGAGTGAGAACTACAAGCACCTTACACTGAGCGGTTCGGTTACTGCCCTGGCTACTGCCACCAAGCAGGCCGATTGCAGGGCCATTTGGCTGCAGCCCCTGCGAGCCCTTTGCCGGGCCTGGGGGCCTGGCCAGAGAGGTGTGAGCCCAGCCCCCCTGCAGTGGGACATCAAAGCTCCCCGCAGTGAGCTTTAAAATGCGGGGCAGCTGAGGTGAGAGCTTTTTAACTTTAACCTCTTTCTCTCGCTGGAGGTGAGAAAGGACCCGTCCCAGGATGTGTCACATTGCGCAGGACCCGTCCCAGGATGTGTCACATTGCGCAGGCCGAGGCTGCAGACTTGCCAGTGCTCCCATCAGGGTCTCACTGCTGCGAGGTCATTCTCCGGCCCTGTTGTAAAGCTTCTGATCCTGGGGTAGCAAGGGCGGGCCTGGGGCCCTCATTCCAGCCGCCCTGTGGCCCTTTCCTGTCACCTGTCCGGGGCTCACACTTTCTGAGAGGCATGGGCAGCAGCGTGGGGGCCACCCCGTCCCTTGTGGGCCCGGCATCATCTCTGACCTGGAGGCCGTCCTCTCCCGGCCCCCCAGGTGGTGGAATGCAGCGGGCCAGCTGCACCGGGGGGCCAGCTGCACCAGGGGCCAGCTGCACCAGGGGCCAGCTGCACCAGGGGCCAGCTGCACTGGGGGTCGGGGGCTCCGGGTCAGTTGTAGGGAGAGCTGCACGTTGTCCCTTTGATGCTGACACAGTGTCCCCCGGAGCCACCCGTGTGGGGAGCCCTGCTGGCAGCGGTAACCAAATGCAGTGTGGGCGGGTGGGGCCGGAGTTCGGGGGGCAGTGCTGACCAGCCCTGGACCCCCGTCCCCTGATGGGTCGACCGCGGAGAAGGTACCACTGTGCCCTGAGGGTGGCCTGGGTGTGCGGGCTGCTGCACACACTAGGGGCGTGCGGGCTGCTGCACACGCTTGGGGCGCGCGGTGGTCTGTGGCTCACTCCAGCCGTGTCTCCGGTGCAGGAAGCAGGCAGCGCGAGCCGGACCGGTGGAGAAGATACTCGCCGTCCTCCGGGTGAGTCCCCCGCGCGGTCCCCACAGTGTCAGGCCGTCACTCGCGGGCCTTCTCCACGAGCACAGACGTTGGAGGCTTGGCTGCTGATCCCGCCGGCGCAGAGCCAGTTACCGGGTTTCAGGATGAGCCCGCCGCCTCCCGCAAGGGCGTGGGGGAGATGGGGGTCTGGCCGGAGCCCTTAGCCCCCCGCCTTCGGGGCAGGGTCCCCGCCTGCTGCAGAGGGACTGGCCCGCGGGAGGGGACGCACTCAGTGACACTGGGAGTAGTTTCCGCCCACGTGCTCTGGTCTCAGAGGCGTTTGTGCAGGGAGGGAGGGAGGGAGCGCCTCTTCCTCCCTCCTGGGCAGGGTTCGGCCTGGAGGCCAGACACTGCTCACGCTCACGCTCACACTCACACTCAGGCTGTTCCTGCCACGCCATCCCACTCGCTTTCTCTCCGCCCTGCTCCAGCCCGGGTTTCACTGCGTCGTGTTTGCGGACGGGCCTGGGTCTCAGACGACAGCGGGCATCAGACCAGGCGCCTGTGGGGAGGGTCTCAGAGAGGGGACACAGTGTCAGGAATTGAAGTGTTAGCCCAGTAACCTCTGGGTGCCGGTGTGGGAAGGAGGCAGATCATGAGTTAACGGGCCTCCGTGAGCAGCTGTGCCCGGCCGGCGACGGGTGCTGACCAGCATGCTCCCGCCCGCCACCCTCTAGCGCGGGGTCCCCAGCCCTCGCAAGTGCTCACGCACGTCCCCGGGAGACCGGTTCCCTCCGCGAGATCGGCCCTGAGCGTAGTCACGGTGCCTGCGCGTGACAGGTCACCCCGACTCGTAGCCCCGCTCAGGAGCGCCGCGCTCCAGCTCCGTCTCGCCTGCACCCCGGGCAGTGTTGGCCAGAGGGACACGGCCTCCGCCACTCGGATCCGTCTGTGCTGAGACCTCCTGTCCCTTCCTGCAGCGCCCTGAGGGCCTTGGCCGACCTCGGTGCCTTTGCAGGTCTTATGAGACCCACCCGCCTTCTTTCCCAGCTGTGGAAATAGACGTTTTTTCATTCCATGTATTATTTTCCATCTGAATATGAACATTCTCTTTCTTTCATTTCTGCTCATTTGAGACCACCGCTGCTCCGAACGGTTTTATTTTTTCGCCACTTACTTGTACAACTTTGAAATAAGTTTCTCATCCTTTAGACAGTGCATTTCCCCGTGAAAGTCATTTCCCTTCACAGTGTCTGAGCTCCAGCTTGGCGGCCAGACATCTGTGTTCAGTTGCCAGCTCTGCTCCGCCCCTGAGTTGGTATCATCTTTCTTACACTTGAAAAATCAACGCAGGGACGTTTTCGACGAGTTATCTCTGCAGTCAGGTGTTCTGATGCAATTTCCGTATATCAGTTTTAAGACAAAAATGATACAACATATTTATTACTCGAAATTAAATAGAATTTCACATTTTTTTTATCGTTTGAAAGACATTTCACCATCCAGTATATTAGGGACTTTGTGAACAAAGAGAGTGTTAAGTTTTGTCACATGTCTTTTCTGCGTGTGTTGAGATGACGACAGACCTTCGTCCCTCCGCTTAGGGGCTTGTCCTCAGCGGGAAGAGGCGGCTCAGAGGGCGCGGCTGGCGGGACGCTCACGCGCTCGCTTGTGTTGTAGGTGGACCAGCTGACGCCCCGCGGGAGCCGGCCGAGCTCGTCCACGCCGGACCCTGGATGGGGGGTCAGCGCACCCCGTCCGTCCGCAGCCCCGCTGTGGAATGAAGCGTCCGTCACGTCGGCGCACTCGGTGTGGGTGCCACGCACACTGGGCGTGGTGTGTGTTGACTCTTCCACAAGCCGCGGTGACAGGAGGGAGGACACTGCCGGGCCAGCGCGTCGGCAGACGGTGGCCGACACCACGCGCTGTTGCGGGGAGGCGGCAACGAAACAAGGACGCTCTCCTGGGCCTGGGTCCCCCAGCGCGGAGCACATCGTCACAGCTCCTCCTGGCTGCTGTGACGGTCTGGGAGAGACACCTCGTCTCCGTGTGGCCCAGCTGACACGGAGCGGCTCCCAACAGCTGTCTCCGAACTCATCACGCTGAGGACAAAGGTGCGACCCCACAGTCAGCTGTTGGCTATGGGTCGGCCGGGCAGCCAGAGGACGAGGGCCCTGGTCAAGCTGCTGGTCACACACACGTCACCAGCGCTCCCCCCATTGTAGCTCTTAGATTTGGGCCCCTTGTGCGAGTGTGTCAGCAGTGACACTGGGTGACGAGTTCCGTGGAAGTGGCTGGTGTGTGGGCGACCATTTCCTGGGCGTTTGACAGACCGTCCTCATTCCTGCGAGGCGCTTGCGGAGGCCAGAGCCAGCGCAGGGCCGTGCCTGCCGGGTCCCCTGCTCCGCGCGCCTGCCCCCGAAGCCAGCCTGACTGGCTTCGCCCTTCTATGCCGTGACGACCTGTGATACACTCGGTGGTTCATGGCAAATGCGAGCGATGAAGGGACCTGACTGACGATGGCTTCGCTTCTGTGTTCCACTGGGACGAGGGCTGGACAGAACCTGGGACTCCCACCCAGGCCTCCGGTAACAGGCGGGCTCTGGCAGGGTTACCCGCAGGCTCTGCAGTGACACAGGTCTTGGCCGGGCCCTGGGCTGTGCCCCGGTGTCCTCTTCAGTGACATGTCCGCGTCCTCTCAGGGTTTCTCAGTGCGAGTCGTGCCTGCACTCGTGAAAGAACAATGTTTTGTGTGGACTCCTTATTCTAAAGCTGTGAACACCCACGTGCGTCCCGGTCCTTGTGCCCGGGGCTTGCTTGGCACACCTTTCAGTCCAAGGCGTGTGAGGGGAACGAGGACAGAACCGGGCACAGCGTTGTCGCAACCTCTGGCAGCTCTCAGTGGGCGGCCTGGCAGCCGTGGCAGGAGGAGGGTGGCCGCAGCAGTGCCAGCCCACAGGAGAGCCTCGCGTGGCCCTGAGGGGAGCTGGTGTGACGTGGTGTCGGCACAGGGCGTCCGGGGAGGGCCCTGCTGGGGCGCCAGCCGCAGCCCCATCTCTGGATCCTTCCCGTCCGTCTCCCCTCCTGGTGACGGGAGTCCCCTTGCACACGCCCCTTCTGTGAACCAGCACAGCATCTGGTGTGGCCCCCGCGCGCCCCACGTGCTGCCAGCCCACACATCGAGCCTTTTCTAGGGGGACTGCATTTCAAGAGGGATTTCGCCCCACCTGTGCTGTTTGAATTATTGCAACAAGAATGGCTTCATGTGTCGTGTCATTAAAAATAAAGGACAAAAAAAGATGGCCGGTGACAGTTTCTGTGTGTCAGATAAAGCGTATTTCTAGAGCACTAGTCACTGGGATTTAATCAATCACAGGTGTTCTTTGGGTGTCAGCACCCGAGAGAATGGATAGGTCCATTTTTTGCCCATTTGAACTTTTTAAAAATTTCAAGCTCTCTCAGGCACCTGCTACCTTGGGAAAGTGCGTCAGGAGGCACCGGTGTCCGTCACAGAAAGCTCATGTCTGCGGGTCCGTCTTCCGTCGGGCGGTGTTGAAACGGCAGTTTGTGTGTGTGCGATGGTTTCCACCGCCAGGGAGGGAGCTGGGCCTTCAGGGTCCCCCTGTCACGCCCCGTCGGCTTCGGGAAGGGGCAGCCGTGCTGACGGTGACGTCAGTGGAGAGAGGACCCCGCACACTGTGCCCCTGGGAAGCTGCAGCTCTGGGGACAGTCCCCCGCCCCCGGCCTGCTCAGCAGGGGTGCGTTCACCCCCAGAGGGCGGGGTGCCCCTCAGGCCCTGGTGTTGGTAGCTCGGTCCTGACCCACGTCACGCCGGCTGCTTCCCAGGTGCCTGAGCGGACGCCGACACGTGCCTTTTCCCTCCCACGGGCGTCTCCCACGTGCCCCCGCGGCCCCCGTGAAGCTTTCCGGGGAGCCGAGGACAAACGCTCGCTTTACGGGATCGGCTGTGGAGTTCGGTCAGACCACAGTGAAGCCAGCCAGCGACTGGAGACAGCGTCTCCCGTCGTGCTGAGCCCAGCGCGCGAGGTCGAGACCGTCAGAAGCGTCATTCGTCCCCGTCTGTCTCTGGTGCTGTCTGGGCCCTGCGGTTCGCGTCCGTGTCCGGGACGACCCTCACAGGCACCCGCCGGCCGAGCGGGTGGCCAGGCGTGGCCTCACCGCCTGCGGAGCAGCCCTGGTCGGCAGGCTGTGTGCAGCCGGTGAAGGCCGGGCCCTGAGAAGCTGACACCCCTCGGTGCTGCCAGGGCCATGAGGAGTCAGAGGAGAAACTGAGTCACCTCCCCCTTCTCCGTTGGGCGGGCCGTCTGACTAGGAAGAGAAGCAGCAGCGACCTCCATTTCTCCGTTAAAATACAGAAAAGCGGAGAATTCTCCTGAGCCACCCATCTGTCTGTTGTCTCAAACACAAGCCACAGCGCTTCGCCTACAATCCCAGCCAACACGAGCCTGTCCAGTGCGGGGAGAGAGGAGAGTCTGAGCCACCGAAGGGAGGCCGGTGAGTGTGTTCTCCGGCCGGCTGCCCGGGGACAGGTGCCGCGTGCTGGAGTGAAGGGGACCCGTGAGTCCAGCGTGAAAGGGGAACATTCTCTAGTAACTTCGTGTCTGACCCTCGGAGGAGCCAGTTCTGTGGAGGCCGCATTGCCGGGGCTGGAGGAGTAACCCCAGCAACACTCAGCGCCCTCAAGCAGTGTCGCGTGTGGTAGCGACAGAATCTCACTCCATCCTGAAGACTTTCACCAAGAGTCATACATTCTTTCTCGGAGATGCCTGTTCCTTGTCTTTCTGACGCTCTGGTCTGCAGCCCCGTTCCTCGCAGCGAGCCGACCTTCCCAGCCCCGAAGCCGATGCCGGAGCTCAGCCCAGGGCGGCATGTCGTGCGGCCCAGCTCCGGGCGGCCCCTTGAAGTGTCCGCCGCACGTCATGTGAGCGGCTGGCCGCACTGAGTGTTGCTGGGCTTGTGTGCGTGAACCAGATGGGGAAGCACGGGGGTGCGCCGTTTCAGGCTTTGGGAGCTGGAGGGGGCCCCCAACCTCCCTACTCCCCCCCACCTGTTTGGCGCTGGTTCGAGAGTGAGGCGGTTTGTGTGGAGCTGGTCCGGGGCTGGGACGGTGACCAGGGAGTCGCCTTGGAGAACACTGCTGGCCACCTGCCACCTGGGGGGGGGGGCACTCATGCCCTCACTGGGACTTCTTCCCCGCCTGTTCCCCCCTCTCTCCCTCTCCCTCTCCCTCCCTCCCCTAGAACTACAGATGTGCCTCCTCTTAGCCTGAAAGCTTCCCTTCTCTGGCCCGTTGCCCTCAGGCGCTCCGACGGCGCCCCCCCACCCCCCGGCAGCCCGAGCAGCAGCTGGAAGCCGGGGCGCAGTGGCGGGACCGGCACAGGCCTGACCCTCAAGCAGCAGCAGTACACGAGGGGGGCAGGGCACCCTGCACGTCCGTTCCGTCCACCCAGCGTGCTCTGTGCAGACCCCTCAGGCCCCGGCGTCGGGCCCACCAGAGGCAGTTCAGGATTGCCTGGGCAGCCGTGGGTCGGCCTGGAGCCATCTGGCCATGTGGGACAGAGCTAGACCCAAGAGGTGGTCTCCAGCCGGAGCAGTCCTGGGGGGCTCCCGGAGCCCCGCCCAGAATCATCCCGCTGGCCGAGGTGCTCATGGTCCCGGTCGCACCCTTGAAGCCACTCGTGCATCTCAGGACCAACTCGGGCTGGGGGCTGGGGCTGTGGTGCCACCATGGCCATCCCTGTCGGCCCGTGTGGGAGGACACTGCTGGGGTGTTCCAGCACCCGAGTGTCCTGGGCATGCTGACACGGTGGCGTTGTCTTGGTCAGCACCAGCGTCCCCCAGCCGGCGTGTGCTAAGAAAAGTGAGCTAATTATAACACTAGCCCAGAGAACCACAGTTGGAGGATTAGTTGTCTGCCAAGTAGTGGGGAGCTGGGTGCGATGGGTGGGAAGGCACCTCCTGGGACCCACGCCCCCGCCCTCCCCCGCAGGTCACCTCCGCAGACACCACGCGGGGACGGCGTTGCCCTCGCCAGCTCAGGCCACCAGGCCCTGGGGCGGCCTGACCTGGCAGGGTCCCCACCTGGCGCAGCTCCTGGCTCCTCCTCGTGGTAATCGGAGAAGAGCAGTGCGTGCGTGAGCCCTGCAGTGTGACTTCGGGACAGTCCACGTGCGGGGCACAGCATGGCCTTGCTAGGACAGCCCTTGCCGAGCGCTCGGGCGCCCTGTCGGCGGCCGTGCCCCTGGACCCAGCACCCAGCAGGCCTCCCCTCCCGTGGCACGGACAGTAGAGGCCATGAGGGTGGGGGTCAGGGCGAGGGCCAGGCCGGGCGGCCACGGCCGTACGTCCGCGTTCCACGGCGAGACAGGCTCTGTCTCCACTGATCTCGTGGAATGATCTCAAGGAAACCAGCAGCAAAACACCTAAGGAAGAACTTCCTCCAGGAAAGGTGATGAACGCGCCAGCCCATCCACCGGCGTCCCGGCCAGGACCCCGTCACGCGAAGCTTCAGAGCCGAGTGAGCCCTGCCTGGCACTTGGCGCCGCCTCTTCATTTCAGTGTCATCATTCTTCATTTGTCTACGCAAATTTTATGTTATTTTTTTTCTTATTGACCCGAAGCTTGGTTTCTAAAACAGACTTCCTGGCAGTTACAGGATTCCTGGGCCCTGCCCCGTCATCCGTTCGTTCATCCACGTGTCCTGGGCAACTGCTGTGTTCCCACGGGAAGTGACGGTTCCCCGCTCCGTGAGCTTCCGGCTTCCGGAACACGCCGGGGCACGTTCTCGGGTCGGGAGCGCATCCGGGGGTGAGCCTTGGACGGTGACCTGTAGCTCCCAGGGTGACGGGCGTAAAAACAAGTCAGCGGCAGGCCAGTCCCCCGGACATGCAGGGCCGTGGCTCTTGTTACGAACGGCAGGACAAACACGCCAATGCTTCAGAACAAACGGAGGCTCGCCGTGTCATCGTCGGGTCTTCGTCTGTGAGCTACTTTCATTTTGGGCACCGGGTGTGTGCCAGGCACTGTGCTCATCCCACATCTCCACGTCATAGTGTTTCGTTTCGTTTTGTTACTGGAAATACCGAAGTCCATTGTAAAACCCCGAAACCTCCCTCCTGCACCCCCACGTGGAGAAGCTGACCCTGGCCCCTGGGCAGGCCTCCTGGAGGCTCCGGGCCCCCACCGCGGTGGCCCACTGTCCATCCCCGTTGTCATCCAGACGACCTGGATGGAGTCGGTGTGAGCGGGGCCGCCCCAGGCTGGGTGGGGGTCGAGCGCGGGGGCATTCAGAGTCACCCGGTACCCGCTCAGCCTCTGGGGTGACCCAGGCCCAGGTCTCACGGGCTGCCTCCCTGGAGGCATCCCAGGTGTCGGTGCCCCTGCTCAGAGGGCGAAGGTGGCTTGGCGTTTGGGACACTCCGCAGAGAAATGACCGAGTAGGTCCCTGAAGGGCCCGCAGCGGACGCACAGAGGACGAGCCGGAAGGCCACCACCATGTCCCTGGCTTCGCAAGCCCCCCTCTGCCAGGCCAGGCAGACAGACGCTGACAGAGAAGACGAGAAGATAAATAAATCACCGTCCACACACACCACGACATCACTGGTGCTCTCTGCAAAGCCTTAGAGAAGCGTCAGCCCCGAGTACATCTGACTCCAGGTCAGACACCTGAGGGTGACGATTCAGTTCGTGGGTTTGGTTTTCAAAGTGCACGCGGAGAAAAGTTACATTCTGTGTGTCCCCCCATCCCGTGTCCCCACAGCCATGCCATGCCCAGCTAACGACTGACGGGAGGTGGGCAGGGGAAGGACCGACCACTCCTGAGGGCTGGCCTGGCAGAGGCGGCCCCCATCGGCAGCCCCCCAAGTCCTGCGCCGCCCAGGGCCTTTGCGGGTGGCAGGGCACTACCGTTCCGAGCCCGAGCTGGTCACAGCCCCCACAGGGCGCTCCGCGCCTGCTGCCCGCTGACACAGCGTCGGTGACCCCCGTGACCGGGGAAGCCGGGGAGAGCAGGGTGCTGGGCGGTGGCCTCGGGAATGCCACTGTCCTCAGTGTCCGTCTGTGGAACCTGCCCAGGGCCCCACGTCGTGTCCTGGAAGACCCCTGGAGATCGATGGGGAGATGTGGCTTCGTCCCCTTGAGTGCAGCTGTGGTTCTGGGGAGCGGGGACCCGGGTCCTGGCTCTGGCTTAGCCCGGGAGGGATGAGATGGCATCTGAACACAAGTAACCTGGGAGAAAGTGACACGGGGACCATCCCCGACTCCCCTCCGTGGTTCGGCGTTGTCCAGCCCGCTTGGCTCCTGCAGGGGTCCCAGGGGCCCCCCCACCCGCAGCAGGCCACGCATTTGTTTTCAAGCCAGTTGCCTCTGTCTCCGGGTCACCAGAGGCTGCTCTGTGGTGCTTTAACCGGACTCCGGGAAGGACGACGGTCGAGCCTCCGCCCGCCGCTCAGTGGCAGCGGGACGTGCGCCACCGTTGAACGGGAGGCCGGGTTCGGACCCGCTCACCAGCCCCAGCCGGGAGCGCTGGGGACAATCCTGGGAAGGCCGGGTCTGCGGGCAGCTGGGCCGATGCAGGGGACAGCGGGCGGTGCATTCCTGAGGGGGGACTGGGCGGCCGTCAGCTCGAATAGGCCGAGGACAGAGACCGGGGCCAGCACCCTCCCCGGGCCCAGCTCCCGCCCCGAGCGGCCCCCAGGGCCTGGACGTGCAGAGCGGAGCTGCCCGCAGGACAGAGCGAGGGGCTGTCCCCGGCCACCGCGCAGCCCTAGGGCTGGCCGTCGTCCCAGGCCTGCGGGACAGACAGGCCTTGGCCCAGTGACCCGGAGGCCCCGGCCGCCCAGAGCCCTGCCCCCCTGGAGCCGGAGGCGCCGGCCGTTGGTGACAACACCTGCCTCGGGAAGGCAGAGGCGCTGCGGGGTCCGGGGCACGGCGAACGCTCCAGCGGGGGCAGCAGCTGTGCCACACCTGGCGATGGCCCCGTCCGCGCCCAGGCCCGTGTCCCTGAGCTCGGGGTGGCCGTGTCCCTGTCAGCGGCTCGTCAAGCCTCACGTGAGGGGTCAGGCGACATTCAGAGTGTTCACCAGTGAGGCTGCGGCCTCAGACGCACTGAATCTCTGGGTCACACACGCAGGCGACCGGCCCGCTCGGACCCGTGCCGCCCCCCGGGACTGTCCGCCCCCCACCCCTCCCCCCACACGCCAGGGAGCCGCCCGTTCCTCCCCGCCCCGTGAAGGAAGCGGGGTTCCTCTGTGGTACCCCGTCCATCGGGGGCCGCCCGGCGTGCGCTGTGTCCCTCGGGCGCAGAGCGGCCCGGCCCCGTGCCCGGCCCACCCTCCATCTGCGCCCACGTCAGCGCTCACGGAGCAGATGCCGCCTGTTGCTCACTGACCATCTGCTCCCGAGCTGATGAAGTGTCCCCGTTACCGTGGCGACAGAGCCCTTGATTGGCGGTGGCACCACAAACATTCCCTACTCGGGTTTCACTTTTATCTGTGCTCTGGAATGGGGCTGGGGGAGGGGGCTGGGGGAGGGGGGGGGGGGGGGGGGGGGGGGGGGGGGGGGGGGGGGGGGGGGGAGGCGGGCCTTGTGGGGGGGGGGCGGGGGCCGGGAGCCGCTGGGGGTACAGGTTTGGGGGCCGCCCCCCTTCTCCCCCGCCCCCTCGGTTCTGAGCGGGTCCAGGTGGCAGTGCCGCTGACCAGAGAGCTGGGGGTGTGGCGGGGGTGGCCTGTTTCTGTCGGTTCCCGGTGGCTCCAAAGGAACCTTCCAGAATGGCAGGTGGGTGTCTGAGGGCTGCGCACGTGCCGCTCCCCCGACCCTCACCCCACCCCAGCCCCCACGTGTCCAGGACGCGTGCCGCCCCCCACGCAGTTCTGGGGCCCGCCCTGATGGAAGGTGGGGGGCTCTCGTCACACTGGTTCCGGGGTCCACGCTGCTCCCTGGGAACCAGGAGGCCTCTGGCTGTGCCGTCCTCGAGGGTCCCGTGTCTCGGGCTTGCACTGAGAAAGCCACGGAGTGTCGAGGTGTCCCCCGCAGGCCCCGACCCAGACTCTGCCGACAGGTCAGCCGCAGGGGGCGGGGGGCGGACCCTGCCTTGGGGATGAGCGTCTGGGAAGAAACCGAACCTTTGTCAATTGGGGTTTTACGAGCCCTAAATTGACACAAAGGCTGGATTGTGTCCTCGTCCACCCCGGCTCCCACCGCTCACTCAGCCCGGTGCCCAGGGTCAGCACGGCGTCCGCTGGGGCACGCCGCCTGTGCTCGGGGCCCAGGAGGCCACGCAGAGGGAGCTGGGTCCCCAGGGGCCACCCCCTGAGCATGAAGAAGGGTGTCCTGCCACGTGTCCTCCAAGGTGGTGGCACCCCAGGCAGGGGCTCAGCAGGACCGGGCAGGAGGGCTAAGCACGGAGTCCACTCTGGGGCCAGTCCCTGGTGTGGGCAGAGAGCTGTGACGCGGGACACCTGGGCAAGGTCACCGGGAAGCCGGCGTCCCTGCAGGGTTCCGTGTGGGTCAGCCCGTCACGCCCGTCCACAGCGTTGCCCCAGACGCTCCCTGGGGAAAGGAGGCCAGGCCCGCAGGTGGCAGCTGCCCCCTGAATTTCTCTCAGTCTGCTTTAAAGGTCCATTTGTGGCATTAGAAAGTGACCTTCTGGGTCACAGGGCTGGGGTGTCACTGCCAGGTCTGTCATCAGCAAAGCCTCCCCAAGCTCAGCAGTGGCTCTTGGCCCTTCCCAGCCACACAGCCACCAGAGTTGGCGGGTCCTCGACCCCCATGTCGTCCCCCCAAACTCTGGCCCCGCCCAGCTCTCCCAGACCCGGCCCGGGCACCTCCCGGCCCCCGCAGCCTGACCGCAGGCAAGTCCGTCGTCCTCCCTTTGCCCCGAGTTCCCCGAAGCAGGCGCTCGTTGCTTATCAGATCACGTGTTCTGGTGTCGCTCATCAATGTCGCTATGAGCATAAGATAGCGCTGTTCAGAAAAAATTAAAATCTGGCTTCAAACAGCTTCCAGATTAACCGACAAGCACGTGCCGGGCACCAGATGCATTGACGAGCGAGTCAAAGGCAGAACCGTGAGCCTTTACGAGGTTAGCGTAGGAACGGCTTCCTCATCCCGTCTCCTTCTAACTTCCAACGGCAGCGCGTGGAAGACCCGCCTCCGGGGAAAGAGCGGGGAGCGTGGGTTCCCGTGGCGCCCGGTCCGGTGGGTTTGCTGCGCACGCAGAGGCCCCAGGTGCCGGGGGCGAGCCTGCCCTTGACACCAGAGAGACCGGGGGGACCGTCAACTGACGTATGCACAGCAGCGTGAGAGCCCCACGTACTCCAGCCGTGCGCTAGAGAATCGCACGGCGTGGCTAACTTGGTTTTACCTTCCAGGGAAGTAAGAACGGCTTAGTATGAGGCCTCTTGATGGAGATCACCATTTGACAGAGCAAAGAGAAACACCACATGCTCATCCCTGTACGGTGACACACTCTGAGTGCAAGTCGGCGTCCGCGGTTCCTCTTGAACGCTCCTACGAGCACAGAGAGTGATGGGAGCTTCATTACGAAGCACCACGGGAGACACGGCAGGGGTCCCCGGTGGGACAGACGCGCTCACGGCCCTTCCAGCCTCGCCGTCCCCGAAGGCGCCCGCTGAGCGTCCGTCATTCCAGAGGACATTCGAAGCACCGGGTGGGAAAACAGCGCGAAGTGATAACTACGGACCGTTTTGCTGAGCACCTGGAAAGGCCTGGAGAAGCCCCTGGAAACCCGCAGAAATCCGCGAGCAGGTGTGGAAAGCAGCACCTTCCTCTCCAGAACCCAGAGCCACTGGGAACACGACGGCGGGACCAACCAACCGCCTCATCGTGCGGACCGTCGTGAGGGGAGGAGGAGGCGCCACAGCCGGGGTCCCTGAGGGGGCCGGGCACGCGCCTGACGGGAGCTGCTGGGACGGGAGGCTGGTCCCAACTTCCTCTCGGGGGGCCCCCTCCGGGGCCGACGGCAGGAGCAGGAGGAGGGCACTCGGCAGGTGAGTCGGTGGCCCACGCGGGCCCTGGGTGCTGGCCAAGGCCAGCAGCACCCACGGCAGCAGTGCTGACGGCCCGTCAGGGGTGGCACGTCACAGAATGCGCCGTCTGCCCCCTCCCGGGGTCTGGGCAGCCACAAAGCCACCGTCTCCGGTGTCGCCAGACGACTCCTGCCCTGCATTTCTTCCTTCTCTGACCCCTGACCCCTGAGACGCCAGCACGTGGTCCCCACAGTTTGCCCCTGGCCCTCTCCTTCCTCCCACATCCCCCAGAGGCCTCACCCCCCCCCCGCCCGCTGACCCCAGAACTCAGGTGGCATCTGTCCAGCCGAGCTCCGCGTCCATCCTGTGATGCCAGCAATGCCACACGGGGACGCTGGAGGGCACAGGGACAGGCCCAGGCATCCCGCGGGACATCTGCCGTGACAAGATGGCTGGTCCTGAACACACGGCCCACTCGGCAGGCTGGGCTGGACACCCACGTGTGCCTCCCACAAACGAGGGACGGCTCCCACGAGGGCTGCGCGTGAGCACGGCCGTGGAGGGCCTGTGGGGGTGGGGAGCGGCCGGTGACACTGCTGGGTCACTCTGTGACAGAGTCGCTTGTGGGATAAGTCCCCCGGCCCACGACACGGCCTCACTGCAGAGGCCAAGCCACGCCCTGCCCCAGGCCAGACTCCCCCAGACCCTGCTCGCTGGCCCGACACCGTCTGTCCTGCCTCCTTCCCGTACCGACACCTGCCCCGGTGACCTTCTCACAGCTCAGAAGGGAAACCGGGGTGGTGCTTATTCGGGGTGGTGTTGATCCGGGGTGGTGTTGATCCGGGGTGGTGTTGATTCGGGGTGGTGTTGATTCGGGGTGGCGTTGATTCGGGGTGGTGTTGATTCGGGGTGGTGTTGATAAGAGCTTCTTTGAGGCAAAACTGACGACAGTCGCCGGGAAGCGAAAGCTCAGATGCTCCAACGGGGTCTGCAGAGCGGCCGGCGGGGGGAGGCGCCAGGCTCGCTCGCTTTTTGCGGTGTCTGCGACACCCCCGCACCCCAGCGAACGCTGTTGGCTGTTCGGGCACGCTGCCCGCCCCCCGGGGGCGTGGCTGGCCCGGCCCTGGCCCTGGCCCGTGGCCTCGCTGCCCGGCCCGCCTGGCCGCCGGGCAGGGATGTCCCCGGGCAGGGATGTCCCCGACGGCCGCAAGCCGCCAGCGTCGGTGCCCACTGCCCGACCCGGTCTGGGCCCCGTCCCGGGGTAGGTGTTCTCTGTGGGCTGCACAGTGACAAGTGTCACTTTAAGGAAACGTCGGGGCTGAGGAGACCTGCTCCTCTGGAGGCGTCTTTGTACACCGGGGTTGGCCGCCAGGCGGCCCGCAGCCTCTGCTCACTGCTGCCACCTGCCGATGCGGAGCGGACAGGGGCCGGGCACTCGCAGGCCCCAGGGGACTCACGCCCTGCCCCAGGGCTCACGGACGCTTGGGCTCGGACCCCAGACCCCAGACCCGCCTCCGGCGCCAGACACGACCTCCCCAGGAGCCCACACTCCAGGCCTGGCCGCAGGGCAGAGTGGGCCCCTCTGCACCCCACCTGGGCGTCCCCGCCCAGGTCCCTGCCCCCCAGGCCCCTGTGGGAGATCTCCCCACACAGCCCGCCCCCCACCGTGTGTGAGCCACCACTGATCCCGGTGCCACGGCCGCACCCCGGCCCCCGAGTGGCGGCTCTGACTGGTCCCGGAACCCCGGCAGGCACCACGTCAGTGTCACACGTCGTTCCCACTGTGGCCTGGTCACGGCCCAAGGCCTCGGCCACAGGAGCAGGGTCGGTGCCCCCGCCTCCACCTGCTGCCCCCAGGACGTGCACTTCCCGTTTCCCTGGCTTCGGTCACCCCCTGGGGCCGGGCAGCAGAGCGGTTAGTGGCCGGGCCCGAGGCGGTGTGGGGACAGGCCACCCCTCCCATGCTCAGAGGCTGTGTCTCCAGTGACACAAAGGCTCGGGGTCCCAGGGTGAGGGCCCTGGAGCCACAGCCTGGAGGCCTGCGTGCAGAGCCGCTGCCCCCCGGCGTCCAGAGCCCGGGGTGCTGAGTGACACCCCGGGCTGGGGACCCAGCGTGCCTCCGATGCTACTTTGCAGGTCAAAAAGTCGAGCTCTGGGAAGCAAGCCTGGAGCCCGGTTCCCACGCCCCAGCTCCCGCTGGCGTCAGGTGGCCCCGTCCGGCACCGGGGCCCCCACCTGTGAGGTGAGTGGGATGGGTCCAGGACAGGGCTCGGCACACCTGCCGTCGGAGCTAACGGGGCTGCTGGAGGCACAGCCCTCGCCGACAGCAGGACGGGGCTGCGGGTGGCGAGAGAAGCAGACGTGGTGACTCCCAGGGGTCCCACAAGGCACACTGGGGCCGCGTTCAGGCCCGGGTGAGGGGCAGTCAGATTCAGGGATGGCGAGAGGGAGGGAGGTGGCTCCACTGGACTGTCCAGCAGGTCCAGCCTGTGCCCCAACCCCTGCGAGAGCCACGTGAGAAAACACTCAGCTCCTGCCCAGGCCACAGGCACACTCGCCCCCGCCCCCTCCCCAGGGAGCAGGTCCCAGCCCAGAGCTGTGGGGAGGGGCACGGCGAGGGCCAGCCGGGGAGGACGCGCTGCTGGCCGTGGCCGGCCCCTGCGCCGCACGCCGTGACAGCCCTGCACTCTGCCGAGGCCCGGCCACACTCGCCAGAGCCCCCGGGCCCCGGCCCCCTGTCCCGGCTGTGGGCCTGAGGGTCCCCTCTGGCTGAGCCGGTCCTGCCCCTGCTGGGGTGCCCAGGGCTGGCTCAGGGTGTTCCGGAAAGAACCAGCCGTGTCTGTCATCAGGAGCCAGCCAGCAACATGCCCGTCCTCCGATGCAGTGGGTTTGCAACCAGGTCCGAGGATGCTTGTCACTGAGGGTGTTTTCAGACGTGGGGGGAGGGGATTGTGCCCCCAAAGGCTGTGACACGAAGGGCTTGCCCAGCACTTCTCACCTGAGGTCCCCCAGGAGAAAGCCTGGGACGCCACCTCACACCAGCGGCCTCAGAAGAGAAGCGTCCCCAGCGTGTGCCCACAGGACCTTCAGTACCCACGGGCGCGTAGTGAGGGCGCGGTCCGTGTGGGCGATCGCAGCCAGCTCGCCCGGGCCACGTGGCCAGCACGCGCCTGCTGGCCTCTCCGGCCCCCACACGGGGACTGCTGTCTGCTTTTGTCCTGGCCTGTGCTGGGAACACCCCCTGCTCCTTGGCGTGTCCAGACCCTGCCGTGTCTGAGGGGACACATTCGGCTGTGGCGAGAGACCCCTGCGTGACGGTCACTTCCGCAAAGAGATGACGCTTTTCACGAGGTGAGGAACCTTGAGTTGGGAGTGAGGGAGGTTTCAGCGCTCACCGATACCAGGACGGGGGAGCATCGCTGGGGCGCCCTTGGCCTCTCCTCATGGTCTCAATGTGGCTGCAGCAGCCCCGACAGTCATGTGTTGTCCAGGCGGACGGGAGCGTGCGAACATCCAGCTGCTCAGAGTTAACAAAGCAGACCTTGGCCGGGCAGCAGCAGCTTTTCCAGCCACGGCGAACCCCAAGTCCGTCTGCACGGCCAGCAGCGCTGCAGGGTCTGTGTGGCCCCCTCCAAGGAGAAGGGGCAGAGCGGCCGGGACACACGGGGCCAGTTTCCTGGGCCGCAGAGCTGGGAGTGCAGAGGCGGCAGGACTGTTTGCAGGGAGCGAGGAGCGAGGGGCATGGAGTGCGGCTTTTGAGTCCTCGGTGGCGCTGAGCCCCGTGTTCCGAGAGGCCGCCCAGTCCCTGACGGGCCACAGTCCCTGCCACAAGGACAGACCCGGCCGGCCGTCTGCCACCCCCTCTGCTCCAGGGCGCCCCCCACCCCCTCTGCTTTCCACCGGCTGACCAAGGCCCCAGAGGTGGGAACACGCCCAGCCATGCTGGGCACTCTGGGCCGGGCACACGGGGCCAGGCTTCGGGGTCGCCGTGTGGGCGGCGTGGGTCGGAGGGCTCCGTGGAGGGGCGGGCTGGACCCCCTCGCCGCACGGGGGCTTCGGACCCCGTCGCTTCCCGGCCCCTCTGAGGCGCTGCGGTGGCGACAGGGCCGTCCTCTCCCCGTCTCAGGCCCCCGCTGGCCTCAGGCTGAGGCTGCCCTGGCTGGAGGGGCTGCCGCCCAGCGGGGTCCCAGGGGGCCGGAACTTTCCAGGCCACTTGGAAAGGAGGCGGGAGGCATGGGGGGTGGGGGGCTGAGAGCAGAGTGCGCCGGGGCGAGGGGCCGGGGCTGGGTTCTGAGCAGCAGCAGCTCGGGGCACGGCTGTGGGGACGGGGTGCTCCTTCTATACGCGATGCACGAAAACAAGAGACAGACAGATGGACGGACCCACAGAGCAGCTCTGAGGCGTGCTTCCTGCTGCCCCCGTCGTCCTGAGCCGGCACGCGCTGGGGCCGGGGACAGCCACGTCTCTGTCCCTGCCGTGCGCGGTTCGAAGGCCACAGAGAACCGTTTGCTTTGTCCTCTTGGTGATGTCACTTCCCTTTGTCCTGATTTTGCAAAAATGACGGGGCTGAGGAATCCCAAACGGTGCCCAGCTCCTGTTCCCTCCCCGCGGGGACACGGAGGGGGATGTGACCACAGGTGGCGTCAGGAGGCTGCAAACCCAAGGGGACTGACCTTCCACTTAGCCTGGGCGCAGGGCCGTGTGGCCGGCAGTGTTCACTACGCTAAGCTCCTTACACAAATCGCTATCAAGTACATACCACTGTTAAGTGCGTACAAATCCCTCATCCCAAATGGCTCGCTGTGCTGGGAAGCTGGCAGCGTCGTGGCACGGTGACGCCTGTGAACTCTGCACGAGCCCGTCGGCCAGGAGGGGCTGCGCCGGACTCGGGCGGAACCTGCCGGGGGCGGGTGGCACCCCTGCAGCTGCCCTGTGGGGACAGGCAGGGACGGTTCTCACGTGCGAGAGGCAGGGCCCCGCGGGCGCCTGCCAGGGGAGCTTGTTCTGGAATATTCCTGCGGCCCTGTGCATGTCCAGGGAAGGCAGGCGCACGGAGGGGCGTGTCCATCTGGGGGTCACATTCCCACCTCTCGACTCCCCCCGCCCCCACATCTGGAGTGTTGGGCAGCTCGTCAGACACGAGCGACAGGGGAACAGGGACAGAGGCCCCGCCAGAGACCACCCAGAGGACACCCAGACGTGGCCAGAGAACCCCCTTGCGTCCTGGAGACAAAGGGTGCGAGGGCCGTAACCTACAGCTGGTACAGACGCCTGCGCAGAGGGGACCGCCCTACCCTGCCACGACCTCGGCCTCATTGTGACGTCGCGCCTGAGCCCAGAAGTGCACGATCCCAAGGACAGCAGACTGAATCTGCTCGGCACAGGCGCAGCCACGGGTCGATCAAGTGACCACGAGCCCGTCGGCCAGGAACGCCTTGGTCTCCTCCGGGGCAGCCCTAGCCCATAGGGGTCACAGCTCTCCTTCCTCGCTGCACCCAGTCCCCGGGGAGCCTGTAGGGACAATGGTGACTAACTTATGAAGCCTAGAGAGGCAAGCGACCTTCTTGGAGAGTTCTGCCTACAGCCCCGGAGTCGCGGGCCCCCAGGGCGGTCGGAGAGGGCCTGCCCCTCTGGTGCGGGGCGCAGAGGCCCCCGTCTGGCCGCGGCCGGCCCAGCAGCTCCCCCCCATGCCAGTGAGTGTCCGGGGGCCATCTGTCCTGGTGTCAAGTGGGAGCTTTGGCTCACACTGAGCCCCGCCGGGAGCTCTGTTTGCACCTCTGTTTGCGCCTGTGGACAGACGGGTCAGGTCAGAGGTCAGCCGTCAGCACTGGGCTGAGAGCTGGGGCTTCTCACTTCCTCTCGGAGATCAAAGGCGCCTCCAGCCGGGCTCGCAGCTCCCCAGGAATTCCCACGCTGGCTGGGGTAGGAGCCCAGGTGTGGACGATTGCGTTGGGGGCCAGATTGCGTTGGGGGCCGGTGAGCTGAGCTGCAGAAGGCGGCCGTGTGGCCACCCAGAGGGATGACGGTCTTGCTGCGCTACAGAGGTTTGTGGGATTGCATTCGGGTGGGTCCTTCCACCGGTTCTTGGCTTGAGGCCCCCCAGCCTGCTCTCCTTAAGCTGTGAGGGGTGCAGAGGCCTGCCACCCGGGGGAGCCGGCTGGTCTCGGGGCTCAGAGGGCCCAGCGGCCTTGCCTTGCCAGGAGCCTGAACTCTAAGGGTGATGAGGGATTGTGCGGACACCTGGGCTGGACGCGGGCCCACGAGCACCGGGGGCCAACTGTCACCGAGGTTTGTGCACAGGCCGCCTCCACGCGGAGATGCGGGATCTGCACGCGAATGCCCGCGCGGGGGGCTGTGGGTGGCTCACTGCAGCGACAAGTGACTGAAAGAAACGGATTATGGGAGGGACTGAGCGCAGTGAGCGCAGGGCACCTCCCGCGCCCCCTTCTTCGCAGAATCCAGCTTGGAACGTCCCTTCTGCTTGGGAAATGGGGCCCAAGGGGTGGGGGGATCCTGTGCTGTCGCAAAGCCAGGAGGACGGCCAGGGCGCCACCGCGATGGCCCGAGCACCCTCCTTCAAGGCACAGGCTCCCCTGCAGCGGCCACTGCCCCTTCCAGATGCAAGCGCAGAGCCCCCCACCCGCCGCCAGGAGCCCGCGCTCCGCCCGCTCAGAGGCCCAGACGGCCACCCGGCTGTCATGGGGCGGCGCGGGGCGAAGCTGCCATCACCGCTGACGTGCGTGGAGGAGTCAGCGTCCCCAGGCCCCAGACAGCCCACCGGGTGGCACGGGACCCTGGCGCGCCCCACAGCGAAGGCGGGTGCGGGGGAGTGTGTGCAGCGTCGCCCCGCCCACCAGCCCTGGCCCCGCCCACCCGCATTTACTAATAATTCTTCAAGAATCAAAGACGTCATAGCTGCCAGCCAAAGTTTTATTCAAGCGACTACTGCATTCCTTTAATTACATGTTTATGAAGCAGTGACGGTAGGCGGGGTCTAGAGCAGGGGTCCCTGCCCTCCAGAGCAGTCCGAGTGGCCGTGCGTGAGGGTCACTGTCCGCAGAGCACCCGCGCAGGAGATGGGAGGCCAGCGGGCCGGGCGGTGGACGGAGGAGGCAGTGGGGCTTTCAGAGACGCTGTCCCCAGGCGCCTGAGCCAGAATGCAGGATGCGTCAGAGTTTCCGGGCGGGTGGGGTGAGGTGAGGCCTCTGTGGGACTGGGGACACACTGTTTGCCGGGCCAGGGCCACGTGCTTCCTTACGCTGGCTCGTTCACTCACGGTGAGGGCGTGCTCACGTCACCTCGGGTCACGGGGGAGGATGCTGCGGTTCCGCATGAGACCACAGGGCTGGTAAGTGACAGGTTGGCCCCCAGAGCCGACAGCCCCAACTCGGGGAGTTTCCCTGGGCAACGAGCACAGCTTGGTGCCGCCAGCAGTGTGGAAAGGGGTGGTGGGGCCCGGGACCGCAGGGTTGGGGTGGAGCTCGGCGCATCTACGCGGGCAGGAGGCGTGAGTCCTGTGAAGGGCTCAGCTCAAGGTTTCTAACAGGGCACCGGGGCCACCTGAGCCACTCAGAAGACGCACGAGTCACACTGACCCTGCTGCCCGTTGTGCCCAGGCAGAGTCATCTGTAAGAGCCAGGACATACAGAGGCGTTCGTAAGACACGTCGGCTGGTGTGACGCACGAAGGGGGTCCCAGCGTGACGGCAGCTTTCTAAGCGAACCTTAGAGCCCAGCTACCTGTGAGAGCAAGCTACACCTCTCTCCATCGAAGCGCTGAAAGGCTGCCGTTCTCAGGTGAGGGGCTGTGGCTGCACGATCTAAAGAGCCACCCAAATAACTGGAGTCATACTTAGCACTAGGAGGTCCACCTGCCAGGACATTCTGGATGAGGTGGCGACGACCTGTCTCCTGCAAACACAAGCCTTCAAATGAGCCACGTTCAAGGTCAAGAAGAAAACCAGGTTAGAACAACGCGTCCCTGAAGAGAGAATTTAGAGAAATTCCCTAGAAGTTCTAAGAAGTAAGACTTTTATAGAAAATTCTACACACAAATTTAGATCATGAAACATAGAACCCCCTTATCAACAAAACGTCCTTTGATATAATTAGACCTTGCTTAGATGATTATGACAGGTACCTACCTGTAAGCCAAGGTGACTAGACCACACAGGGCCCGTCAGTGGGCGGAATGTTATTTCCGGGTGACTCGGAAATACAAGTAAGACCTCGCTGTTGCGTCCCTGGTGCCCATGACAGTTCGTAACTACAGCGGGTTTAATAACCGTGATTAAATTCTTCCCAGGGGTCACTGTCGTGAGGCCACACAGTGCATCGGACCCCCGGGCTGTGCTGCACAGACAGTTCGAGGGCAAGAAAACGGTGTCAACACGACACACGACGGACTTGACCGTATCTGACAGTTCTGTGACAAAAACTGCTTTAGCGCTGTCCGAATTCAGGTCTCGATTTTAACGTTCCTAACGTGTTTGGGAAAATCATCCTACTTTCCGGCTAAAACCCACTTCAATTCTGGTTGATCTGAAGGTGTCTCCAGAACGGCCAGTCCACACTGCTTTCAGGGTCCCAAGAATGAGACGCCTTAAGATATTCTGCTCATAGCCATTAATGTCTTAATAAAACCGAGATGACTTACAGGTAACACCCGGCGGTAAGGTCACCACCCTTCCGCAAGCTGGGTGGGCTGCATAAACCCCAAAGCCTCCCCTCTGGAGGACAAGCCGACCGCCCCAAGGGGATGGCACCGATCCCAAAGCCAGCTTGTCCGGCTCCGTCTCTTGCTCATGAATCTAAGGAAAAACTGACACGACCTGTTTATTTTTTCATCCTTCAAATACAAAAATAGTTCCGGAAGACAGAAAAGTATGGGAAGAATGAAAACCATGAAAAGAAAAAGAAATTCCACTTCCCAGTCTGTCCTGCTGAGGACACAAGACGAGCATTTCAGGGTTTCTTTTCAATGAGACGCAGCGGCGGACGGCGCAGGTCAGTCCTTCCGCAGGGGGATGGTCTCCTCCCGGATGCCCTCCTTGGTCACGATGCAGACCTTGAGTGCGTCCCCGGTGTACACGTCCCGCTCGGCCGCAGAGATGAAGACGTCCTTCACGAGCCGCATGGCCCTGTCCAAGGACAGCGGGACGTGCTCCACGTTCTGCATGTTCTTGAAGCCGACCTGCGCGAGGGACGGGAGACGCGGGTGAGGCGCCGGGCGGCCCGCGGGGGCCGGGCCCCCGTGCGTTCACGTGCCTGGGCACTGATGACGAACAGCACACGACGCTAGGACACCCTCCACAGCCCGTCACGAGACAGCGCGGGACGGGGGAGGCGAGGCGCCCGCGGGAGCGTGGGAACGTGCGGACGAGGGAGGGAGGGCCGGGGGAGGCCCCGGCGGAACCCACGGGAGAGAAGGGGCTTCGGGGGGAGCGCAGCAGTCCGGGGTGCGCGGAGGACAGCCTGGAGGCACAAGGTGGGGACATTCCAGACGCGGCACTTCCTGCTGGGTGGAGGGAGGGGTGACACGGGCGGGGGGGGGTGAGGTGCACGAGCAACCGTGTGTCACGTGCTTCAAAGAAGCGGGGAGCAGCAACCAGGGAGCGGCCGGGAGGCAGGAGAGAGGTCAGGACAGAAACCCCGTCGTCCCGGCCCGCGGCCCTGCGGGTCCGAGTCTGGCCGGCAGAAACGGAAGACACACGTGGAGGTCGGAATACAAAGCCAGGTGACAGGGAAGCGGTGTGCATGGGTGGACGGTGTTTTCACAGTCCTCGGGGGGAGACAGCAAGGGGGCTGACCGCTGCCAGCACGGGGGCTTCGATGTCGGGGTGCAGGAGGGAGCCAAGGTCACAGCAGGGGACAGGCCAGCGTGGGCCACCAGCACACAGACCCGCCGCGCCTGACCAGGGAGCCTCCGTCCCTGCCCCCCGGAGCCAGCGAGGGGGGCTTGGGGAGGGGAGGGGACGGGCGTCACCACAATCCTTACCTGGTTGTCGAGCAGGGGCTGCAGCATGGCGCTGGCAGAGCCCCCGGCCTTGAAGGAGTCTCTCTGGTAGGACCCCACCGGGTCGAAGCTGTACACGGCTCCCTTCCCTGAAGAGGAAACAGTCTCGTGAGGGACATGCCGACCGCCACCCAGAACCGCGGCAAACACGACCCTGTCAAAGTGAGACTCGAAGCGGACGACGACTCAGCTGAGACTTCATCCAGGGCGGACGGCGACGCCCAGCACAGAGTGCCCGCTGCTCCCCGGCCTGCCCACTCTCGTCTCCACCAGTGCCTGCCACCAGTCTCCACCCCTGACCTCCAGGCGGACTGTGCTCTCATGGGCACACTGGTCAGTGGTCAGCGGTCCCGCCCCACGCTCTGCACCGAACGCCACCGAAGCACTCCTGGGAAACGGACGCGTGCTCTGCTGGGGCAGGCCCGAGTCCCTCGGGTGCGACGCACCGCGCACTCCTGAGCATCGGCTCCACAGGGAAGCCGTTCGATAAAGGGGAGATTCCAGGAAAACACGAGCACGAGGCACGAGGTCGGCCGCCTGCTCGTGCCACCAGGTCAAGCGCGTGGCTTTTCTTTATGAACCAGTGAGGGTCTGACCCCCACCCCCAGCCTAGCACGACAGGGGACGGGGAGCGGACGGTCGGGGCTCCTGGTCTGGCCTGAGGCTCCACCCTCGTGCCTTTGCCGAAGGGCAACCTGGTGGCAGCGCCCAGCGGCGTCCCCATGCACACCCGGCGTCCCGGCAAGACTCTCGCGTGCCGTACAGGGTGCATGTGCCCAGCAGAGCTCGCACACGCACACCTCGCACTCGCACACCTCGCACACGCACACCTCGCTCACGCACACCTCGCTCACGCACACCTCGCACTCGCACACCTCGCTTCCCCGCCTTCACAGCCGCGGCATTTTCCACGCCTGGGACGAAGCCCCTCCGCCAGCATGGTCTTTTGTGATACTCGCTTTACTGAGGGGGTCTGGGACCCAAACTACAGTTTCTCTGAGGTCCGCCTGTGCACACCCACAGAGCAGTGCGGGCAAAACCGCATCTGTCTCTCTTAGAAGAGCAGACGCCTTTAGGGAACCTCAGATCCACACGCTGACCACGGTACGTCCACGCAGTGATGCGCAGCCCGGGAGGGGCCAGGCCTGGGGACACGTCCAGGCACAGTGTGAATGAAGAGCTCTCTCTGTAATACGTACAACACATTCCTGCTACTGTTTAAAAACATAAAAAAAATAGTACACACGTCTGGGCAAGCACCGAAGAAGCACAGACAAACCAACAGCAAGCCAGTTGGTTATTTCTGTGGGACCGGGGGCAGGGACAGAATCACTTCGCACGTTCAGTGCATCACAAAATACCCCTCACCGCGATTTCTTCAAAGGGCTTTCAAAGCAGCTGCGCCCTGCACAGGAGTCAGAGTTTCTCCAACGTAAAGCGACGTAGCTCACTTCCCAGGATGCTGAGCTAGGACTGAAGCGCTCCAGAGGGCACCCCGGATACGCGAGATAGGGACAATCTTCTTACCACCCAAAGACTGGACTGGAGCCAGCATCAGTCATGTTTTTTTCCCCATCGCGGAATGATGCAGACAGAACTCTCTGCTGAGAAGGCCGCCTCTGGTCGCCCAGAGAACCTTCCAGCAGCTGCTGCCGGAAGCAAGCTCGGGACAAGAGACGAGATCGCGGAGGGCAGCATGCTAATTTCAACGCGCAAAGGACACCGCCCTCGCCCAGACAGGTAACTGCTCGTTACAAAGGACCAGTCCACGCGTGGCACAGAGCTGTCCTGGAGACGGGTTTTAGGAAGCAGCCAGGAGTCAGCACGAAGCAGACGCGGTGAGGAGCCGGGGTGCCCCAGCTGAGGAACACAAACAGGACGGAGAAGTCTAGTAACGAGACGGGCGTCCTCAGTGCTCTAAGCCTGACAGGCAAAGACGCGCTTCAAAAGTGCTCGGGAAACACGAGTAGAAATGCACGCGTTTCTCCTAAGACATCACTGTATAAAAACGTTTTGACGCCCTGTGTGTCAGAAAACTGTCCTTACTTAGGTGAAACTTCTCCAGGCCGGGTTTTTGTAACGTTCAAATGCTCACCACCCACTACTGACCTCGCAGCCCCGCGAGCACCGTGGTGACTGCCGGCCAGCAGGCACCGCCAGGCCCGTAACACGCCACGCGCTGCGCGTTCGGTCACCACCGCTGTCCTTCTTCGCGTCAGTCTCCCTCCCCCCTGCTTTTATCACCGGGAAACGCCACTGTCGGGCGAGATGGGCTCTCTGGCTCTCGCGACGCCGCACGGAAGCGCGCGTCCAAGCAGCGCCACCGCCCTCGCCGCCCGGAGCGCAGGGGCCTACCTTCCTCGTCCAGCCCCCCGATGATGTTGTACACGTAGTACGGGAAGAAGCGCCGTGAGTACAGGATGGTGGACAGCATCGCAGCGATGGCGCCGGTCGTCATGGCCTTGTTGTTGGAGTGCTTGTACATCTGCAGCCGGGACAGAAACGACAGGCATGGGGACGCGGACCACGTGACGGACCAGGGCAACGAGGAGCCACGTGAAAACAGACGCACACTTCCCACACACGCAGACAGCACGTGTCAGCCGAACCGATGCAGGCCGCACGCCAGCGACCGAGACAGCGCCCGTCATCCCCGAGGGGCAGTCTCGGGGGCCAAACAGAGCTGCTCACCCTGCTAATGGTCCCTGTGCCAGGTGGCCTCACTACTTAAAAGTGATGGCAGCCACAAAATTAAGTCAGAAAATGAAGGATACACAGTATCTTTGACACTGTAAATACCATAGACAGTATGAAAACTGCACCCGCCTACAGTTTTCTGAGAAACAAATCTCCATTTCTGAATACCAACGAAGGACGACTGCAGACTAGGACGTGTGTGTACTTACGGGTTATTGTCAACAGATAAAATCCATTCTAACCCAGCCCCATTCACTCCTACCCCATGCTCCTTGAAACTATTGGAAACAGATACTGCTAAACAAAACCCAGACTCTGCTTTTATCCAGACGCAGTATCCCTTTGGTCCGCATGCCTCCCCGTCTTGAACAGTGTCAGACCCTGAAGTAGAAAACAGGTTAGTCTGTCTTATTCTCAAACTTCTTCCTAAAAGTACCCCTTTCCTCTCCCCTACCCGCATCGACCCCGTTGTCTTCTTCCTCAGCTGGCTACCCACCGTGGCCTGTGACGCGGTCTGGCCAACACGCTTCAGGGGGTGCCTGGCTAACTCCTGACTTCCCGTCCTGTCCACCACGAGTGCCGTGCGCACGGTGGAAAGCACGCCAGCGGATGGCACTCCAAACCGCGCCCCTGTCCTAAACGCTGGTCTTCTCCAAAGGAAGCAATTCTTTTTGTTCTTAGGGAAGCGTTTCTTCAGAAGAGCCCCTCCCCGGGCACCTCGAAAAGCACAGAGAACCCGTGCCAGTGCAGGGAGGACTCGTGGGATGGACGCGCTGCAGCTTCACACTAAGCTACTCTAACGACGCTGCACTCACAGCGCCGTTCCGTTTCTAGGCTGTTAGTTCCACAGCTATTCCGAGACAGAGTCACGCTGTATGCTTAAAAAATGGAATGAATTGTTATTAAGGGTCAATAGCGTAAACACGTAAAAGGCACCTACCTTTAGTCTTGCTTCAATAATCTTTGTCAGGGTGAGACAATCTCCATGAAAACCACTGCATCCAATGACTGTTTTGTCTGTCCTATAAAAAGTTAGTTAGGTAATAAGGCAAAGCGTGTCTTGGGCAACTTTGAAAAAAAAGAAATAAAACTATAAAAATATGGACTAAAGAAAACATGCGGGAATTTTTTATAATCTTGGGTGGAGGGCAGCTGATACAACCCAATGTCCACCCAGAAAAGTTTCATAAATGTGACTACATAAGAAAGTTAAATTTCTATAGAAAAAAATACCGATGCTTAAAAACAAACAAACAAAAACAAACAAACAAACAAAAACTAAGAAAATATATTTGTAGTACATATGACCAAAAGCCTAATTTTAATTTTGTCTACAAAGGGCTCCCGGGAATACGAAAAATATTAACGGCACCATGGATCACGGGTGTGACATGGGCATGGTGACTGCAGCTGATGACACTGGACTGTATATTCAAAAGTTGCCAGGAGAGTAGATCCTAAAAGTTCACCTCCCAAGGAAAAAAAAATTCTAATCATGTAATGGTGACTGGTATTAACTAGATGTACTGTGGTGATTATTTTGTAATATATACAAATATGGAATCATGTTGTATGTCAATTATACCTCAATAAAAAACTCACAATGGAAAGACAGGTAAAATATATGAACATCACATAAAAAGAGACACAAGTCACCACGAACATACGAAAAGAGCGTCTGTGTCACTCAGAAATCAAAATCTAACTGAGATGATTTCAGCCAATTACGCAGGCTCACAATGCCTGATGCTGGGGAGCCCGCAGAGGGTGGGCACGCTCAGAAGCTGGGAGAGAGTATACTCTGATCTAACTTTTTAGAAGGGCCATTTGGCAGTATTTAGTAAAAATGTAACCACACGCCACTTTCAGTCAATAATCCCATGGCTAAAATCCATCCTGTAAATACAGTCACAAAAGTTTGCACAGATATGCTCGAAGCATAAGAATACTTGTATAGGTATACATATTATTTTAATGGCTCTCCAAAACAAAATAAACAAAAACTCTAAATATCTACCAGATTAAATTTTGGTGCCTCTATACAAGATAAACTATGTCTCAAAAATTTGTTTCTAAATCTTTGTATCAATCTATAAAGAAAGCTAAACCAATCTTGTCAAAAAGTAAATGCTGATTCTCAGGCAGGTGGGAAAGAAGCAGGCTCGGCTCCAGGTCGGCCCCAAAGGGCATGGAATTAGGGGAATATCAGCAGGTGCAAGCGTATGTGCGATCTAGAGCTGAAAATGGGTGACAGGGACGCAGGAAGTTGTTAACGCTGCATTCACCTCTATACTTAAAGCATGTCATAAAAAAAAAAAAAAAGAATGGGCAGTTACTTCAGGAGCATACACGCTAAAGGAAAACATTACAAGGATGAGCCAGACCCTACACAAGGTGGCATCAATAAAGTTATGTTTGAAGGTTTTATTTACAACGATAACTACTTACGAATGGTAAATTTTAGGTAGCATAGGTGCACTATTTCCTAACAAAAATGCAAGCTAAGCTCCAAACAGGCAATCTAAAAACTCATGAAACACAGTTTATAGTTAAATCTCGTGCAGCATTAATAAATGATCACAAGGCACTGAAAAATGTGTCCTTAGAAGCATTTACTTACAATTTATAACATTTGGGGCTGTCCCGGGTGTGAATGGAAAACCCTTCACTCAGTCGAGTATCAGAAGCAACAATTGAAAAATCTTCTCCAGCAATTGCCAATACAGTACTGAGGAAAAAAAACAAAAAATTAGTGAATTCTTCTTGGTGGTAACAAAGTCTCTCCCAGCAGAAGAGTGCTCCACAGCATCCACAGGCAACCCCAGAGCTACGTGGGTTCGGTCCCAGGCCACCACCATAAAGCAAGTCACACACTGGTTTTGGTTTCCCAATGCCTATCAAAGTTACATTTGCACTATCCTGTGTTAAGTATGCAATAGCATTATGTCCAAAACGTTTACAAACCTTAATATAAAAGTATTGCTAACCATCCTCTGAGTCTGCTGGAAAAATGGCAGCCGCAGACCTGCTCTGATGCAGGGCTGCCAGAAACCTTCACTGTGTGAAGCACCACGATGTGCAATAGAAGGAGTTCTGCCCATATGGCATAACACCCACTGGATGGGAGCGAGAGAGCAGGGTTCAAACAGAAAAGGAAAGGTCGGGGGGAAAGATCCCTTGGCTAAAAGTTATCTGGAAAAACATAAGGGCCCCGGAAAACGCAAGCCCACACCAGAGCAACAGCTCCTTAGCAGGCAGTCACGCGAGAGCTACTAAATGATCATCATCATCAAAAGATTAAATTCCTACTTTGTACAGGGTATCACTATTCCATAGGCGCCAAAGGCCATGCCCTTCCCATGGATATCAAGTGTGAACAGTGGCCCCACAACACACAAGGTATTCAAGGTCATGAGAGGGGCTTAGTGGTTTTCACCTCTATATCCAAGTACTGAGATGCTATCCAGCACTCAGCAGACACCCGAAGCCCTGTCGTAAAATGAAGGAATGAAAAACAGCCTTCTGCTTTGTGGCTACATGACTCTGGATGGAAGTTGGCTGTGGAGGCCTGGCGCAGGAATTCCAAAGGCAGCCTGTCCGGGTCCGATTTTGACTCTCCCACTTAGCAGGTATGAGACTGCAAGTGAGCTGCTTAATTTCTCAAGGCCTCACTGTCCTCACACGTAGATCGGGGATCCTAACAGTAGCTGCCGTATGAGGCTGTTACAAGATTAAATGAGTGAACGATTGTAAAGCCCTTACACTAGTGCCTGAAACATACTCGTCCTCCAGTAAGTGTCAGCTATGACCGCTGTGGCATACGTATGAGGCACTTTGCTGCCATCACTGAGAACCTAGGCTCTGGAGTTACCTGAGACCTGATCTTGCCACAAAAGAGACCCGGGTTTATTTGTAAAAATAGGGTTATCACCACCTAACATTCAGTTATCAGGAGGATTAAAAAAGATAACTGCTTGCAATTTACAAAACACTTGATTATCCTCCAAACTGTAAATAAAAAAAGATAAGCATATCTGTTTAAGAAGTCGAGAGTACTCAGGGGCCCTATTGCCTTTTAATGGCAAAGACAAGGCTAAAATCACACTTTCCATCTGTTTTCCAACCCGATCCAAAAACCTGCATTAAAATGTCCACTCCATAAGGCTTGATTAAATAACCTGGTTATCTTAACCATCTGTTTGCTCGAATTGGGTGTGTATGCTTTAATGCACAAAATTGGGTAGGTAAACTATATCCATCGCTTCAATTTACAGCTCTTTGTTAAAAGTGAAGAGTCCTAAATAAAGCATATTCCTATAATCCCACCTCTTTGAGTGCATTCTCAAAGTATGACTGAAGAGAAAGCTGGTCATTAAAAAACAAAAGGACAACTTAAACGCAATATGCAAGAACAACATTTCAAAAGGCCCTCTTCTGAGTATTTTTTCCCTGAACTTAAGCTAAAGTCCTAATCTATGAAACTAGCGTGGCCTACTAATTCTACTTTCTATTTAAAAGCACAGGAAACGATTAAGTTGTTCGATCAGATCTTTCGGCTACAAACACAGCTATGCACCTAAGAACATGACCGGTCAATCCTAACTTTTTAACGTCAGATGCTAAACTTGCCCCCTCGCCTGCTGGCCTGAGGGACACGTCGACCGTCAGCGAAGACCAGGTCTGACCGCAAAGCTCTGCCCGAGCAGAGGCTGGTTTCAGTTTCCATCCGCCGTTTCGCCGCCGCAGAGAGCAAGCGGGCTACGCACACCTGACCGTCCACAGCAAGAGCCCGGCGCCCGCCGCGGGGAAGGGCTAACGCGAGCCACCCGCGGAGACGGGGGGCTGCGGGGCGACCCCGGGAGCTTGAGCAGGGACGGGGCGGGGCGCGGCGCTCTCTGGGTCTCACCCTCCGTTGAAGGCGTAGGGCGAAAAGCGCAGCTGCACGGGCCCCGCGGCGCTGTGAGGCTCCATGGCCGGGTCTCTGCCCGGGCCGGCGTACGCGGATAAGGACGACAACATCGCGCAGCACCCGCTCAGCAACCGCTCCTGCTGTCTCACGGCGAGATGGCGGCCCCGACCGGAAGTCGCGGCACTTCCGGCTGCTCCGCGGCGCTCCCTCCGGCCGCTCCGGGCGGCACAAGTACCCGGCTCCCGGAGGTCCGCGCCGCAGCGTGGCCTCGAATAGCCGGGCCCCGCTGTTCCGAGAAGCTTACAGAGATGTTAAGGCTCTCTTTCCTAAGGGGACCTTCAAATTCACTCCTGATGGACAAAAATTTTAAAACCTCACCATACAAAAAAAAAAAAAACGGGCAAAACTATGGCGCAACAGAAAGTCAACTCTTCTATTGGACTGTGAGTTGGTACAGGCATATCGGAAACGGAGCTGGCATCACCTAGCAAAGTTCAAGCTGTGCACACCTTAGGTCTCAGCGATTCCACTCCTTGGTATACACTCTAGCCAGAAGACATGTGTACGAATGGTCATATAGCATTGTTCCTAATAGCCGCAAACTGGATTGAGCCAAATAAGACCATAAAGGGCAGAATGGATAAACTAATTGAAGGATATATCATAGCAAAGAAAATTAACCGATGTCAGCTATAAGGATGAGTCTCATAACGTTGAGCAAAAGAATACTGCCTTAGGAGTACACAGTGAATAACAAGGACTTGCTGGGCTGAGGACTGGGGTTCTGCTGCTGGCAATACTCGGATTCTCTACTTGATTTATAATTTGTACGTGTTCACTTCTGGATATTAATTTTCAATTCACAAAATTGTACAATTTTTAAAATGTTATACTTAAAAAGAATGCAAACAATTGCATAATATATTATGGACTACCTGATATATACATATTATTCTGGAACCAGGAAAGATTTTTGAAAGTACTTGTTTAAAACCTTACCCATGTTTTGCTGCAAAGAAACCAAAACAAACGATTTTCTGTGATGGTCATTGACAGAGAAGTATTGTACTTTTTTAGGTACTGCCCCAGATACAAAAAAATGTATATAACATTTCCTGTCTTTAAGGGACTCAAACCTGATTATATTAAAATACAAAGGAAGCAAAATAACAAGCAGTACGAAGGGATTCCAAACAAGTCTTCCCAGTATGTGCCACTTGGGCATGAGGATTATTTTGAGGGGCCCAGAAGAATCAGAAAACAAATTTTATTTCTCCCTTAACTGCCTAAAAGAATTTAGATAGAGGGCCTGGTCCAGGAAGAGAGCTATCGCCAGCGAGAGCTGCAGAGTATGAGCCAGGTGTGCTGGGCGGAGGGTGCCTGGCAGGGCCTGTTTGTTCAAAGTCCTCTCTGTGTCTCTCCAATGGTATGGCAAACATTTGTTTACCAAACATTTGCTCTTCCTATCTTCCTTCCCTTTGAAGCCCCAGACCCCTACCCTCATCTCAGGGAGTCTATATTGATTTTGTGGGACTCCCATATGTAGCACACAGTACCATTTATCTCCTGTTAATTTGTCTTACGTTAATTTAATGATAGACCAGTCAAAAGAACCTAAAGGGCAGAGAAATAATTCTCCTCCCCTACAAATACCATATGCGACTTTGTCTAAATGAATGATAGGAGACTCGAAGGTACTCTGGAGCCCAAACAAGCATCAGGAAGCCAAGAAACAACTACGGAAAGGCTCCGGGACAAATGTGAAAAGAGACCATAAGATGGTGCTAGCAGAATTAAAATACAATTGAATTTGTAAACCAGGCTGTCTGTTTTTTCTTCTTTCTGCGTGTTCGAGAGTAGTTAGCACGCATAGTGCTTACTACGTGCCAGGCACTGTTCATGCATTTCTTAAACCACCTTAGAGGGCTGGGTCTGTTACTAGTTCCTCCTACAAGAGGAGAAACTGAGGCCGACAGCCCCGCGGTTAGCCGGAGGTCCCGGAGACAGTCCGCCTGGAAAATCAACACCTAAAAACCAGTACCCCGCCTACCTCCCGCAACGACCAATCAGAAAAAGCCCTGGCCAGGCGGCCCCGCCCCGGAAGTCTCCGCGGCCCCCGCCCCCGCCCCGCCCACCCGCCCACCGACGCTGCGAGGAAGCGCAGGAAGTGCCGGAGGGCCCACACCGGCCATGGCCGCGGGCCCGGCGCGGACCGCCCGCTGAAGCCCAGGGCGGAGCTGGCGGAAGTGACAGTATAAACGCGCGCCGGTAGTCCGGCAGGGTCGGGAAGGGTCGCCGTGGCGGGCGCCTGGCTCGCCGGCGGCTTAACTCCGTTTTCGCGGGCGGGTAACGTTCTCCGCAGCGGCCCCAGGTAACAGCCCTTCTCGCGTCTGCTCCTCTCCGAGGGCGGGGCAGCGGCGCCCCCCGCTGCAGGCCCCGGGCCGATGGCGGGGGGCGGCGCGCAGTGGGCGCGCAGGCCGCGCGCGGAGCCCTCCTCCCGCCCGAGCCGCCGCCGCCGCCGTCGTCCCGGCCGGTACCGGCCGCCGCGCTCGCCAGCGGCCTCCCTCCCGTCGTGCGGGCGCGGGGTGCGGGGCGCCGGGCAGGGCCCGGGGCGGGACAGGCCCGCACGCCCAGGACCCGGAGACCTGTCCTGCCGTCCGTTCCCCCGCGACGCTGGCGGGCACAGGACTACATCCTCTTGGTTTTTATAGTCGCAGCACTTCTGTTGTTACAGGATAAGAGTGTGTATCGCTGCCATGTTCCGAACGTTTTTATGTTTGGTCTGTGTTTCAGTAATGAGTATGTAAGATATATAGTCTTGGGGTCTTTTGTCTTCTCAGAGTGACTGTCAGATTCCTTCATTCCAGAAACATCTGCGTGCTGGCTCTGAGTCAGCACAGCCTGCAGTGTATGTGGGGTTTTGACGTTTAACTTGGAGCTAAGACCTGTAAGACCTCCGTCAGTCTATGTTAACACCTCATTAGATATTCAGCGGAATTTAAGGATAGCACACGTTCAGCCTTGCTCCTGTGCGATAGCTAGATGCAGTTTGTGATGTGTTAATCAGTGAATCCTGTTTGATTCCATCAGCTCTCACAGCAGCCCTGAGCAAGTGAAGGGTCCGCTGGAACGAAACCAAAGAAAAAGCCTTTCAGTAGTTGCTTGGTTCTTTTGTCTAAAAGCAACCTCACTTGTTTGGCCAGTGAGGAGATAGTAATTCAGGGAATGCCAGATACAGGCACACTTTCTCTGTAGGCGTTTTGAAAAGAAAGTTATCACATCTATAAAAATATGGTGTTTTATTTATTTTTGTGCCTGTCCAGCTGTCACAGTGTTTTATGATTAAAGTAGCAGCTCAATAAACGATCATACTGAAGTGTGTTGGACCTAGTTAAACATTTGTTGAACTTAACACCCAGGACATTGAGGATAAAACACTGGAATATTTCAAAACCTAAACTTGACCTAATAACGCAGTGTACACGGCGCTTAACAAATATTTTTACTCAGATATGACCATTTGCTTAGGAATTTGTTTTCTCTAGGTATTTTTCTCCAAAAGTTCTTGGTGCTGATTAGGATACCTTCATTTTGAACACTGTGACTGTGAGTGTTTAGACATGTAACAAAACGATTTCTGTTCTGTTGGCAATGTTGCATGCAGTCACAGGAAACAGAAGGAATAAGATTTCACCGTTATAGGTAAAAAGTGTATTCTGAAATAACTTCAATGTTTATTTTGAGGGGAGGTTTGTATGACCATAAAACTGGTTTAGAAGATTGTACAGTTTCCCTGTGTTCTTACATTAAACTGTAAACCGTTTCCAAAGCAGCATCCCTGTTTCTTGGCGTGCCTGAAGATAACGGAGAGAGTTGAGGACGTTGCTGAGAAGTGTGTGCTGGGGATGCTGTAGGAGGAGACTGAGCGCTGAGGCGAGGTCCAGTCCGGAGGGTTCTGGTTCGCCTAGGAACGCGTGATCATCATGGATCAGAACAGCAGCCTGCCCCCTTACGCCCAGGGCCTGGCATCACCTCAGGTAAGCCGTCTGCGCTGTTCGAGACAGTGTGAAGGAGGGCGGGAACGCAATCCACTGTTGAAATGGATTCGTATTGTTTTAAGCCTCCCTTATTTTGTTGAGAAGGCCTACAAGGCTTTGAATAGGCACGGTAGTGTTTAACTTGGGGAGATTACTTGTAAGGTAAAAATATGTGTTTGTAAAAACCTAATATTTTGATAAACATTCATAAAAGTGTTCCAAGTAATTATAGGGTCTTTGATTTTGAAAGTGACTCTCACAAAATTTTTTTCTAGTTTTATCTTTCTATGTTTAATGTTCTAAATAACACATCTGCTTTCTAAAGTGTTAAGTAACCTCTGTTGAAGTATAATTCACGAACAATGAAAACCCCATTTAAGTGTTCGTTTTGGTCATTATATCCCCGACATAAGCGAACATTTCCGAAGACCCTTCCTGCCCCTTTGCACTTGCTCCCCCAGCCCCAGGCAGCTGCCGATCCCGCTTTCCGGGGCTAGAGAGAGTTTTGCCTGGTCTGGGATTTCCTACAGATGGGGCCGTAATCAGGCTGTGCTTTTCTGTGTCTGTGTTTTTTGCCCAACACAACCTTCGGACACCTGCAATCCCTTCTCATGGCCACATGGCGCTCCGTCGTGTGGATGCACCACACTTTGCAGGCCGCCTCCAGCTGCCGACATCAGGGCCACTCCACGCTGGGGCTGCTGTCACGGGGGCTGCTGTCACGGGGGGTGCTGTCACTGGGGTGCTGTAAGCATTTGCGTGCAGGCTTTGTGTGCGCCGTGTCTGCATTTCTCTCGGGTAAATACGTAGGAGTGGGGTTGCTGGGTATGGCGAGTGTTTAATTTGGCGCGAGGCTGCCCGGTGTATTCTCGAGTCCCGCCCACAGCATGTGAGCGCTCCAGCCACTCCGCAGCCTTGCTCGCTCGTGGGAGTTTTCACATTTAGTGACTCCAGTGGTTGCTTGGTCGTGTGTGTGGTTTTAACCTGCATTTTCCCCATGACTTATGGTCTTAAGCATCTTGTCAAGTGCTTACGGGCCAGTCATGTATTCTCATGCATAAAAAGTTCCTCACATCTGCCCATTTTTCATTGGCTTGTTCATATTTTAGTGGGTTTTTACTGGTCGTATGTACAGCAGTCCCCGTCTCCACGGGAAACGCATCCAAGACCCTCAGGGGTGCCTGTTACCACAGATAGTACCGAACCCCAAAGGCACTGTGCTATTTCCGATATAAGCACACCCGTGATAAAGTTTAATTTTTAAATTAGGCACAGTAAAAGATGAATGACACAGCTAGTAATAAAACAGAACAGTTACAACAATGCACTAATGAAAGGTGAGTGTGGCCTCTCAATGCCTTACTGTGCTGCCGGGCAGTGTGAGTCCCTGGACAAAGGGGTGATTCGCGTGCTGTGCGGGGCGGGCTGGGCCGTGAGAGCGCCTCACGCCACCCCCAGCTGCGCACAGTGGAACTGCGGAATTGTTTATTTCTGGAATTTTCCATGTACTAATTTCGGCCCGCGGTTGGCCACGGGTAACTGAAACAGTAGAATGCAAAACTGCAGACAAGGGGGTGACTGTGCTCTGGGTTCTTCATTTTCTTCTGAGGTCTGCTTATCGGGTTTTCTTCATGGTTAGTGCTTTTGTGTCCCGTCTGAGAAGTCTTTGCCCACCTAAAGCCTTCGGTGTTTCTCCTCACACGTTTTGCTTTTGCACGTGTGTCTGTGACCCATGTAGAGTTCATGTTTACACGCGGTGTGAAAGGAGGCAGACCTTGCAGACGAGCGTGGCCCGCGTCTTTTCCCAGCCAGTGGTTTTAGCGGAGTAAGTGGTGGGTGCCCTCGAACAGTGCCCGCACTTAGGGGAAGGGAGCGTCTGCCTTCCCTCTCCGAAGGGCTGCTGGAGGCTCGGAGAAATCCACAAACGTGCCCCTGTCTGCAAGAGTTGGAAGCATTGTAGAAAAGTGAATCGATGCTATTCTGATAACTGCATTGGATTTTGTTGGGTTAAACTTCTGGGAGAGCAGACGATCGGCCTTGCTGAGTAGTTGTCATTATCGTTGCCAACACTGCAGTGATTTCTGTGTGCCTGTCATCGTGTTGGAAGCTTTAAGCGGGTGTCTTCAGGGTAAACATAACTTTTCATCCAAGCTGAGGCAGATACTCGGAGAGTGAAAGGGGGCGCTCCCCAGAAGGTATGCTAGGATAATGGTTTTAAAAACGGTGTGTGGTCACACTGCGTGTCTTACTCAGTCTTTATAACAGTCTTAGAACAGTCTTACCCCCCAGCTGTGCCTGAATGGTCAAGCAGCTTTCTCGGGCTCTCAAATGTCATAAGTAGCAGAGTGGATCTCACACCCAGGCCACTTCCCAACCCTGAGCTCTTACTACTCATGGGAAAGAAGAAAGGGGCGTGCGTGAGAGCAGCAAGCTCCTCCCTCCCAGTGCTTAGTGATCCCGCTTATGCTCGGAAGGTGTCTGTCTTTGCACTCCCCACTGTTCTTTTACCAGGCGAGTCCTGTGAGCACTCGGCACCAGCCAGCCTAACCTGTGTCCCCCTGACCTTCCGCAGGGCGCCATGACTCCCGGGATCCCCATCTTCAGTCCGATGATGCCTTACGGCACGGGCCTGACGCCGCAGCCCATCCAGAACACCAACAGCCTGTCTATTTTGGAGGAGCAGCAAAGGCAGCAGCAGCAGCAGCAACAGCAGCAGCAGCAGCAGCAACAGCAACAACAGCAGCAGCAGCAGCAGCAGCAGCAGCAGCAGGCGGCAGCCGTGACGTCAGTGACAGCGGCTGTCCAGCAGTCGACAGCCCAGCAGGCGGCACCGGGGGCTTCGGGCCAGACACCACAGCTCTTCCACTCACAGACGCTCACCACTGCCCCTTTGCCGGGTACCACACCGCTGTACCCCTCCCCCGTGACCCCCATGACCCCCATCACGCCTGCCACGCCAGCCTCGGAGAGCTCTGGGATCGTGCCACAGCTGCAGTGAGTACTTGGGTCTGTCCTCTGCCTCGCCCAGGGGCCCCTGGCACTGTGCCCTGGGAGCTGAGGGCCGATTTCTCTAGGGTGTGTCAGAGCTTGCTCCATCTGTCCCTGGGGAAGGCAGCACAGCTGTCTGAGGCGGCACCTCAGTAAAAAGCTCTCCCTCCCTTTAGAAGTTGGTAGCTTGAATTTATGACTTGAACCGATGAAACGCAGTTTGTATTCGTTGCTGTCGTCATGGACGTCTCCCTGTAGCTGGTTGGTAGGTCACGCCCTGTGTGGCTTTTCCCCTGGTGATGCCTGGGGCTTCGGGACGATGCCTTACTCAGGCACGGAGTTGGGATAGTCCGTAGTGGCTCCCTTCATTGGTTATCACGAGGCTGCACAGAAATCCAGTTGAGGATGGCTGCTCTTGCTCTAGACGGAGTTTTCTACCCGGATGAAGCGGGTCCTATGTGTAACAGGACAGGGTGGTGGTGGGTGGCGGCAGAGCCGTTCAGTGGAATACTGCTGAGCCGTAAAAAGGGAGTCTGCAGCGTGCTGCAGCACGGGTGGGCCGGAGGGTGGCACGCACAGTGAGGCAGCCAGTCCAGAGACGCAAGCGCTGTGTGAGTCACTTCCAGGAGGCACCTGGAATGGTGGGAATCGGAGACGAAGCAGAGTGGGGGGCCGGGGAGGGGCAGTCGGGACTTAGCGTTTGTTTTACGAGGGGAAGTAGTTTCGGGCGTGGGTGCTGGTGACGGTTGCACAGCAGAGTGTGTGTGTGTGTGTTGAGTAGCGCTGAACTGAGCACTTGAAGTTGGTTAAGATGGTACATTTTATGTTATGTGTATTTTCACACGATTGTTTAAAAATAGAAGAACACATTTAATAATTATACGACTAAATTAGTGATACCAAATTTGGTGGACCAATATTTTCTTGACTCAGTTCATCAGCAAGCAGATGTCACATTCAGGCGTGCCTGTGGAGTTGATTGGACAGGAACAGAGGCTGTAGGGTTGGCAACGCTGAGTCAGTCGTCCTAAGTGGCCTCGTGGCTGTGTGTTAAAGGCAGCCATCCTCCTGACAACCAGATCGGGAGCCAGCATGTTTTCAGAAGTGTTGCATGTCAACAGTGCAAGAAAGAGGACGAGAAGCAGCAGTGGCCGAGACACACTTGCAGCCTGAGTCAGGGTTCGCGGGACAGCGACAGCCCGTGTCCCGACACGGTGGTCTGTGGGCCTTGCCCACGTGCACAACCAGGACAGTACAGAACGGAAGCTTCGGCCTGCTTTGTTTAAATTTTTATTAAAGGTTCTCAAAAAGTTGTTTTTCACTATACTGTATTTTTTAAGTTACTCATGAAATGACATAAGAATACTGAAAAGAAAAAATGGAGGGGTCTGTTGGGCCTAGATAATAAATGGTTATGTCTGGTTTTCTCGATTTTCTGAGGGTTGACCAGAAGGAAAAAAGCAGGATTTTTCCTTTGTCAGGTACTGAATTCTTGTTCTTCCAAAAGGCACTTATTTTGAGAGGACCGAGAAAGTCATGCCTGCCTACGTCCTTTCTAAGTAGTGGCTTTAGCAGTGGGAGTGACAGTGGTGGAAACTCAGAGCTCCTGGGCGAGCGGAGTCAGACTGAGCGAAGGGCCAGGGCCCCGGAGGTGGACGGACGCCCGCGCGGTAGGAGCCGCGTGTGTCCTGAGCGAGTCGCCCGACGTGAGAATAGTTTCTGCCTCATAGTGCACTTAAGTCTTCAGTGACGATTTATGTAAAATGCCCACCATGGTATGTGGTACTTGTCAAATGCTTATTACATGTCAACAATTTATTAAATGTGTAATTTAAAAAATCAAGGTAAAATAAAACTTAAATCTCAAAGAATCAGATTTCTAGATAAATAGCTATCACTGCATCCTGTAGAAGTTAAATGATGTTTTCTTTTCAATTTTCTTACAGAAATATCGTATCCACAGTGAATCTTGGTTGTAAACTTGACCTAAAGACCATTGCACTTCGTGCCCGAAATGCTGAATATAATCCCAAGGTCTGAGCATTTTTAATGTATGTCAAACTATAATAATACAATAAGTTACTGTTAAAGTTTCCTAGGTCGAAAAGTTTGTGTCCTGTTATACATTTATATTGTTTCTAAAAGCAAATTGGAAATTTATTAAAAGCAAATTGGCAAAGGTCAACCAACAAAATTTATAGTTCTAGAAGCTAGTCATGGGAAGCAGCAAATATAAGGTAGAAACAGAGGTGCTGGCATTTATTAAGGAAAGAAAAATATTTTGCAATCATTACTTACCTTGTCGGGTTGTGTGAAAGGACACACAGCTCTTGGCCCAGCTCCCACAGCGGCCGCACGCTTGCCCGGCGCCCCGCGTGAAGGCTTGCCCGCTCCATGCCGGGCGGGGCACAGGGCAGGCGAGCCAACAGCGCTGTGCACGCCAGGCCCTCCTTCCCGCGGGGGCGTCCGTCGGCGGCTCGTCCGTCGGCGGCGACGGCCCGGCGCGACCTCACTAACGATCGTCTCCGCCCGTTGCAGCGGTTTGCTGCTGTGATCATGAGAATTAGGGAGCCGCGGACCACGGCCCTGATCTTCAGTTCCGGGAAGATGGTGTGCACGGGCGCCAAGAGGTGGGTGCGAGCGTCCGTCCCGGTGCGTGTCCCGTGTCGCGGGTGTCGGGGCGAAACGTACATGGAATCTTACTGAAATGGCTGGTTCTGGTCCCTTGAGATAGCAGTGGTTTCACGCTGCTCAAATCGGGCATGCCTTCTGGACGCACGTTGCCATCGCGCATTCCACGCCATTCCGGTGCGTGTTATGTGGACTTGAGAACATGTGGCATCGAAACTGTTGAGAAGGGTCCCTTTATGCCAGAACCTTTATACATAGCTCAGAGTCACCCCTCATGGGAAAAAACTGGTCGTGAGTCACAGAGCTGTAGAGCGATGCTTCGGGCCGTGGGCCTCGTGGGCGCTGGCCGTGTGGCAGCACCGCGTGCGGGGCCTCGTGGGCGCTGGCCGTGTGGCAGCACCGTGTGCGGTCACAGGCGCCTGCCGCCCCGTCGCGCAGAGCGGGAGGGATGCGCCTTCTCAGCTGGCGCCCGGCCTGGACCCCGCACCTGCTCGGGGAGCCTGTCTGCGGTGAGCGCTCGGGGCTCTGGCCAGTCTAACCCTGTCTCACGTGGCGGGAGGGTCAGGAACATAGCGCCACGAAGCCTTCACAGGCGAAGTGAACAGAACTTTTAAATATGCAGATGATTGACATGCGCTCGGTGATGTTCACACACAGAGGGGCTCTGGTGATTTCTGCTTATTTTGACCTTTGAACTTGTCTGTCAGTGAAGGGAGGGGCATTGGGGTGGACACCGGGCTCTGGTCTCAGGGTTTGCAGAGGGCGAGATGTGGGTCTGTCCGAGCTTCCACACGGCCGCATCCAGGGCTGGGTAGTCGCCTGTTCTCCTGTTTTTGGGACACCACACACTCCTGGTTTGCCGACAGCGCGAGACGCCCATTTCTTCCCCAGACGTGCTCCTCTTGTCGCCCCAGCCTTCTTTGTCCACAGCACTTCCCGCAGACTGAATAACGCCTTCCATTTTGGTCGTGATTTGATCAAGATAAGAAACCATAAATAAACTCATTTTCCTTTTAAAGGAAAGCACTGCACGGATGCTTAGTTTTTGTCATTCTTAACCCTTGCACTTCAGAGTCTCTCGTTTTGTATCTTTTGGTTTTTCATCTTTTCCGCTTTTTTGCATCAGTCCTTTGCTGAGTCACAGTTGTAACCAGCAGATAGTTGCAGGAATGGACCGTGAGAGACCTGGCATGAAAGAGGACAGAATTGGTGTGTGTGTTCTTCAAGTTCCCAGCTCGTCAGTGTTTTCCTGTCAAAATGAAACCGGTTAGATTTTCTCTCAGGAGGAATTTATAGGCTAAAACAGAGTGATAGTGGTGATGATAAAACAGATGATAATGGTGATGCCAGTGTACCGCACTTCTGTGAAATCGAGGGCAGCAGTAATTTGGTGAATTGAAAAGGTGATCATCTGAGCAGGCTTTCAGCTTCCTGCTAAGGACACAGGAAGACGTTACAGTAAAAGAGCTCCCGTCTGCTGATCTTCTCTCTGATTGGGAAGGGGCGTGATGTTTATCCTGTTTTTAAGCAACTTTCCAAACTTGCACTTTTAATAGCTGAATCATCTGGCTTCGAGTGTGACTATCTCACTTTTTCCTTTCCCCAGCGAAGAGCAGTCGCGACTGGCGGCCAGGAAGTATGCCAGGGTGGTGCAGAAGCTGGGCTTCCCGGCCAAGTTCTTGGACTTCAAGATCCAGAACATGGTGGGCAGCTGCGACGTGAAGTTCCCTATACGGCTGGAAGGCCTGGTGCTCACCCACCAGCAGTTCAGCAGGTGAGCGACGCGCGTCGCCAGCAGCACGGGACAAGTGCGGTGGCTGTGGACGAGTTTGCTGCCGAGGCTTCTTCCCGGGGCTGCTGCCGCACCCCCGTCCTCCCTGGCCCCCCGCTTCCCACTGCGCATGCGGACGGTCAGCACCCCTTGCCGTGGTGGCGCTGGTTTCCCTTCTGTGTGTTTCACTCGACCATTCAGTGATCACGTTTTATTTATTTATTTATTTTAATTTATATTATCATTATTTTTTATTATTATTAATGCCTACAGCACCTGGTCTTCCTAGGTGGTCTCCCATCCAAGTCCTGACCAGGCCCCACCCTGCTTAGCTTCTGAGATGAGAGAGGATTGGGCTTGTTCAGGATGGCGTGGCCGTAGACCACGGACTGTGGCTCCACGGGGGCGTGAACCCGGGACCTGCGTGTAAAGCAGACGTGCTGACCACTGCACTATGGAAGCACATCCAAGTGATTACGTTTTAAATGCACGAATTAAATCCACCTCTTGTGTCAGCTCTCTCCCCGTTTAGCTGTCCTCTGGTCGGTGCTGTCAGATCTCGCAGCCGTCGTGGGGGCAGCCTGTGCGTTCGTTTTCCCTGCTACTTCCTGGGGGGGACCCGCCCGCTGGTGGTCCCTGCCCCCCACTCCAGCCCCCCGCGTGCAGCTCACCAGGGCTTGCCGCACCCCTCCTGGCAGCAGGGCCTTAGCACATCCCACTTAGGTCCCTGGCACACGCGCGTTCACCTTCACCTGGGAAACCCCGCTCACATCTCACGTGCCCACCCAAATGCTGCCTCCTCGGAGAAGCCTGCCGAGTTTCCCCAGGGTAAACGCGTATCCCATTTCAGTCTCTGCACTAACAAAACAAGGCGGCTGGGCTCAGAACAGGACAGGCTGGCCGTGCGTTCAGTCAGGGAGCACGGTCGGGGGGGACACTCACTCTCCGCTGGGTGAACTGCCTGACCAGTGACAACAGCAGCGGCATATTTCGGTTTAAGGGGACGAGAAGGGAATGATTAAAAGGCAAAACGCTCCTGTCAGATCTTAGAAGTGATAAACATAATCTTGTCCAGAGTGACACTCGACGGGGGTCAGAACATTCGTGGAAAGCTCTCATCACATCAGAAAACCCAGGTTTGATAGAAGTAGTTCCTTGGTCTCCAAGTGCCGATGACGAGTCAGCCCCGGTGGCTCTCTCTCCTTGATGTCACTCAAAGCACTGGGCTTTTTCTCCCGATCAGTTGGCTGTGGATTCAGTGTTTTCCTTGGCCAAGGCCGTCATTTTACCCAAATGCACGTGAAACTTAATTCACAAACTGTTTTTGCCGTTTTCGTTCTAGTTATGAGCCAGAGTTATTTCCTGGTTTAATCTACAGGATGATCAAACCCAGGATTGTTCTCCTTATTTTTGTTTCTGGAAAAGTTGTATTAACAGGTAAGTTGTAACAGGAAGTAGTGTCTTAAGGTTTGAAAGATTCAAGAATGGCCTTTTCTCAGTGCTGAAGAGTAATTCTGCGGCATTGGGATACTTGGGGAGTCGCCTGTAAAGATGGCTTTGGCTCTTTTTTCTTTCCCTCCCCGCCAGCACTCTGAGGAGACACATGCCCACCAGAGGAAGTGAGGGCAGGGTGGCTCACGCATCTGTGCTGGTCCAGCCAAGCTGGAGCGGGGGGGGGGGGGTGCATCACCCTGGGCGGAGGCAGCGATGGGGAGGGGAAGAGGCAGCGGTTCTCACCGCCGCCCTGCTCCGTTGGACCTGGTGCGGGGACCAGCACGGCGACACCAGGCCAACCGCGTGGTTGGAATTTAAAGAACCATGTGAAGAAAACGCTGCTTTAAAAACAAAAGTAAGATCGTGGCAGGGGTTCCAAATTAACGCGTGGATGCCCGTCCGCCCATCTCTCCGGGCATGGAGGGAGTCACGCCAGCAGTTTGGTTTAAAGTCATAACTTTCCTCTTTGTGTGTGAAATGCCATCGCAGTCTCATCTCTGCTCGTGTCCACAGGTGCTAAAGTCAGAGCAGAGATTTACGAGGCGTTCGAGAACATCTACCCCATCCTGAAGGGCTTCCGGAAGACGACGTAGGGGCCGTCGCGGGCTCCTGCCCCCGCCCCACCGGCTTCTCAGACATCAGTTTGGTACATTGACATGGTGGCGGGGGGCAGCCTGCGCGGGCCCCAGGGGTGCGCCGGGAGGGCGGTCACTCCTGCGCGGGGGACACCAGTGTTACGTGAGTCGCTGCACTGTGCTGCTGCTATCTGGGCGGCGCTGCCCACTTATTTATAGTTAGGTTTTAGACACTGACTGCTGTTGACAAGTTGGTTTAAGGGACAAACCTTTAGTGTTAAAGCCACCTCTATGATTGACTGGATTTTTTGTTCGATTTCTTCCCCATAAACCAGTTTTTATATTTCTACCAGAAAAGTAAAAACCTTTTTTTAAAGTGTTGTTTTTTGAATTTGTAATTCCGAAGGGTTATTTTTGTGCCACATTCCGCCTTCTCAGTATTGCAGGACAGGGCAGGGGTATGAACGAGAACGAATGGCTGTAAATATCCTCTCCTCAGTGCTCTGTACAATAAATGCTGTTTATAAAAGTGTTAGGTTGATGCTATAACCGATGCCTTGTAAGACTCATGTGATCACACTGTTAAAAAGTTCTATTTTAGCTAAGACGCCTGAAACCATTTCGGTGTGCTTCCTTGCTCGTCTGTTGCAGCCAACATCTGGTTGTACGTCGCCATGAAAATAGATGAACTGTTTGGAAATGTAAGGTCGCTCATGACACAGGCATTGATTGCATTCCGTGTACTGAGTCCCTCCTGTTTCCCGCTGCGCTGCCTGAGCTGCTCACCCCCACCCCCACCCCGCAGCCACCGCCCAGAACCCTGCTGTCCGTCCCGGAAGCCCCCCTTTTCTGCTCCAGTCTAGCCACACACACCCCCGTAACCGGCATCCTAATCTAGATCAGCATTCTTTTTTTTTTTCAAAGTTTTTATTTCTGTTTTATTCCATTTAAGTTTCTCCTCCATCTCTTTGCCCTCATACCTCAGGCCGTTTGGCAGTGGTTTCCTCACTGTGCTGTCGGCAGTCTGATCACAGATCCTTTCCTGTTCTTGACAACTCCGCTGCTATTGCTTCAGAATTGCTGGGCACCCCACTCCCTGTATGCACCGGCCCAGCGGGACTCAGAATTCTTCTCACGTCTGGGCTTTCTTGTGGACTAGGGCCTGTGACTTCACCGGATTATCAGATCAGTTGCTTGGGGTTTTACCCAAATACGTTTCACTTTAACTTTGCAAATTTTAGGGGGAGGAAGTGACCTGAGTGATGGTTTGACCTAATGGGTACAGAACCCGTTTTCACGGACCACACACGAGGGCCATCCCACTTCACCCCGCATCCAGGTAGCCAGTCCACACCTCGTGTGTGTCTCCCAGATTTATTTCTCCACACATACGCGTGTACAGTTATTTTTACAGAAATGTGACCATGCTACGAACACCGTTTAAATGGTATCCTGGTGTCGATTTAGACTTGCGTCTCATTTGGTGAGCACATGGGACCCTAATCATTAAAACTGTACACGTACACCAAAATTCCCATAAGCCCTTGTCACTGGTCACCTGGGTTTCACAAATATTTGACATTGCAAACGATGCCTAAAACAACATCTTTGCATCTCTTCTGGTGTAGTCATTTCCTTATTCAGGATAAAGTCCTAAAAATGGAATCGCAAGGTCTGAGAGATCGGGAGCATCGTTCAGGCTCCACGACACCGTTAGGGCGTACCCGCTATCTCTTGCTTCCACACAAACTCCTCTGCGTAGCCAGCGCCCAGTCTGCAGCTTTCGGCACAGGTGAAGACGGCCAGGACGCCCCAGTCGACGCTCCTGCCCAGCCTGTCAGCCTTGAGGTAGTTGAGTAGCTGAGGCATGACCTGAGAATAGGGTGACACAGCTGGAGACCCGCTCCGAGGCCAGGATGGCAGTCTGCTCCCTACACAGCTTGGGTAGGGATCTTGGTCCCTCAGTGTCCACGCAGCACAACAAAATTACAGACATCAGTCAACTAACATATATAACCTCCTAAGAGTATTTTGCAACTCTATTCCTTCCAAACCTCTCTTTCATTTGGCCTCATCTGGTGTCTTTCTTTTCCACTTGAGAAAGAAGTTCCCAAGTATAACAGTCCGGCTGATCTATTTGTCTTTGATGGCAATCTAATTATTTTTAATTAATAATATGCCAGAAAACAGGACTGAAGCTTCTATTTGGGCAGCTTTTACTTTTTATCATTTGAAGATGGAACAGCAGGTGCTGTTACCACTAAAAAAAGCACTAGTGACGAACACGGAAGGGAATCAGCTGCATTTGTGTAGGGAAGGGTCCCAGAAGCCAAGGCGTTCCCATAGCGGCGAGCGCAGAGGCGGGACTGCCGCCGTCGGCTTCAGACAAGCCCTGAGCGCAGGCTCTGGCACTAAGAACCATGGGTTCGGATGCAGTCCTCACAACCCCATCTCTACCTTGAGAAGCAGGCATTACGTACCCCAGTTCAAGAGCATTTCCTCTCAACCTAACATGATCTTGACGTTAAGAATTTCTTTTGACAAAATCTTACCCTTAATGATTGCGTCTGCTTGCTTTCCAAATAAATCCACAAAGCGAGACTAACAGACCAAGGGCTCTAAAGCACGCTCACAGGGCACAGAGTCATCATAAATGGAACGAGGTACGTTATTTAAAATTACAACGGTAATAATAGGGGCACCCAAAGTCATGATTATCACCCTGGGTGTAGGTGATGGGGGGAGGGGAGATGGTCCAGATGGTGAAGGCAAATACTTTTAAATCCTCGTGACTGCAGAGGTCAACAGACGTCTGAAAACTAGTCAACTGAGAAATACCGAAACGGTATGCTATTTTGAGTTAGAAACAACTGCCAGACAAAGAAGTAAAAGACAACTTTAAGCCCAGAGGTGAGGCAGGAAACTTCTGATTTTCACAACAGGTCACCTTCTGTAACATCACGCAGACCCCAGTGCGTGTTACCTTGCTGAAGTTTTTAATGTCTAAAAACAAAAACCAGGGTGATTATGTACTAACGGAGTCCTTATTTAAGGTCATACCTGGAATTCAAAGATTCTCTTGGCACCACAGGGGCAGTCTGGAATATCTTGTTCTTGAGGGATGTTCTCACCAGAGACCCAGATGGGGGCAATCCCTCTGCCGTACCTGAGAATCTAACATCAGTCAGGGTCACGGTCAATTACCAGCACCTCTGCTGGGTCTCCAGGGGCCGCGTGCGACCCCGATGACCACCTGGAGAAACTCTATGGGCTTCTGCACTCGATGGAACAATTCTGGACAGCAGTTCACCGGTCTCCCTCAGGCCCAGCGGAGTTAATGCCCTCTCTGTCATCAGAGCAAACATTTCAGCTTATCTTACTCAGGATATCAGAATTTTATCTTAAAAAATCTGATTAGAATCTGAATCATAAATATTTTTGAAGTGATTCACAATAAGTCCATTACCAGGTTCTGAACCCAAAATGCAGCTGCGTGTGCTTGCTTTAGCACAGCTGTAAGGAACCTTCAAGATTTTAAGAGACAAAGACCAAGTGAAACACGGTGTTTAAATACTCCAAAAGAGGAAATTCATTCTAATAATATCTTATGTAACAACGGAGCGGTTTTCCTCTGTTTTGTCAAAAGCTTACACATTGCTAAAAACCACCATCACTGTTTCAGACCTGGATCCAGTCTTCTTTCAAGCCGCTGGACAGTTATCTGATGCAGTGACTGGTGTATGGGAATTTGCCTGAGGGTCCTCCAGTGACTGCTACTCGTGGTGTGGGGGGCTCAGGGGAAGCGTCCACAGAGGCACAGAGGGGAAGAAGGGAAACTTGCTGACCGACCTCCCTTAACCCTCACAACCACCTTCCACTTTTTTCCACACTGAAGATGGAATTGCATCAGAAGCTCACATCACTCCAGAATCCAGGATTCTTTTTACAAAACCACAATCTTTGTCTTAATATACCATGTTGGTTTTAAAAGCTAGAGGTCCCTGTCAGAAAACGAGCAAAAACGTCTTTTTTCTTTGTTACTGGTGCCTAAACTCCACACGCTGCAGACAACATATCCCTTCTATCCCTGTTTTAAGAAAATAAATCCCACACGGTAAGCGGCAGAATCTGCCAATAACTCCCGGAGCGTCAGTGCCGCAAACGCACCCTTCCTTTGCGCGAAGGGTCACTGCTAACGACACGGCTGCTTTAGGGATGACTCCCCTAAAACACCCGCAGAAAGAACACGGGGGAGCTCCACGAGCTCTGCTTTACCTGCTCTGGTTCCCGGGCTATTTTAGTTTTAAACTTCTGGAAAATTTTGTCTTCCCTGGATTCATGTTTTGCCATGGAATCCAATTCTTCCTCAGGGACGTCACCTGAAAAACCACCGACATGACCATTACAGCGGCAGGAACAACCCCAGAAGCTGACACTTCACACTTGCTTTAAACGACCTACCTAGTGTTAAAGCAGACAGTGAAGGCCAGGTATCAGAGGCTTTCCTTAATTCAATTCACTGAAGTTGGTGCTTTAAGACCATCTAAATTTCCAGGTACTCCAGGCTCCTAATGAGTAATTCTCTTAAAGCTTCAAATTTAAAAGAACGGACCCAAATTACAGCTCAGGACTGTTGTGCCCAGCACACAGCAGGACACCCAACCAAGGTGACCCCTTATCACCACTGTTTAACCTGAAGCCGCCTGGACTCCCGTGCTCAGTCTCTTCGGGCCTCGTGCCTTCCTCTTCCAGGCTGGCACATCAGTCCTTCGTCACACCCGCAGGGTCCCTCTGCCACTCCCTTCTCCTGGGACCCAGTACCTGCACCACCGCTGTCCTCAGCAGGATTCAGTCTGGGACACATCGCAGTGCATTTCTCATACGAGTCTGAACCGTGGCCCAGGAAGCCTACATCTGCGACCTAAACTGGCGGTGAAGCGCTCTGTCTTGTTCTGGAGTCAGTGAGCTCAAGCTCCAGCTGGAAAACTTCTATGACTAGACAAGCCACACCCAGCACCTCTAAGTCCTCGCTGAAAAATGGGGTAGAGTAGCTAACTTATTGTGCATTTTAATGAGGTCACGCGCAAGCAACCCTCAGAGCAGAGTAAGTGCTGGACAAATGCTGACTGCTGACCTCTTAGGTAACTGGTCATCGAAGGTACCAAGGAGTGTGATCACACTCATGTATAAATCTAGCCACATCAAAGAGAAGCTAACTTCTAATGGGGCCCTGCCACCTGCCAAACACTATGCCAGGGAGGCTCACATACTCCGTCTTGATCCGAGGAACAGGTCTTGGACCCAATGAACTCACCCATCTTCCAGCATCTGAGGCAGCCCTACCCAGGGGACCGCATGGATCCTTCCTGACATGTCTACATAAACACCAGGGCACACCTGCTCTATGCCAAGAAAGGAGACTTTCAAAGAAGGAAATGTGAGGAAATTATACACTGCAGCCTCCACAGTGAGCTGACTTTCCCTCTCAGCACCGCTCTCCTTGACATGTTGAGCCCTTTAAGTATTATGTTAATCACTTCGTGAATAAAGTTCTAAAACAGGTTCCTTACCCATGCTCTCTAGAACCTCCGATTCATCTTCTTTTTCCGCATCTTCAGGTGTAATCTCATCTTCTGTTTCTATGACGATTTCAAATTCCGGAAAAAGAAAGTTGTGGTCAGGCACTGTATCGTCCAAATGACCTGGAACAGAAAGGGTAACGAGCGCACCATTAGTAGTAACTTAGCCCAATGATGTCCTATTTCCAAATTACACTGCACGAAGCAACAATTCTCCCTAGTAAAGTAACATATGTAGTTCCAATATTTTAAGTCATGGGTCATAAATTAAATGCCTCTATGAACGCAAGGCTGGGACAAAACTAACTGGGCAAGACCTCATAGCTCCTCCTTCATACAACTGTTACACCAAACTTCTGGAAAGTATTATACCTTTTCCAATAACAATTTTTATCCTCAAAACAAAAGGTGTGGGTTGATAGATGATATGAAACCGAGCTGAAATTTGAAAGTAAAAAAAAAAAAAACAACAGACTCACCTGATTGTGTACAGGCCTGCTTATGTCCCAACCTCCAGTCCAGAGTCTGATGCTCCCTACTGCAGTAATAGGCCTTGTGACATCTGGAGCATGTTTTGGGGCCTAAACAGCCACAAACCCTGCATAAATGAGCACCAGACTTGAGCTGGAGGCACACCGCCGCTCCTGCCTCTGGGGGAGGATCCTCGGAAGGTGGCTCATACGAGTAAAAGTCATTTTCCCTGGGGAGTTGATTTCTAAAAACTAAGAAAAAATAAGAAAAAGCGTTGTGTTGTAAGTAAAACAACATGTCAGTTCAAATACTTGAGCCTCCACTCCCACAGGACCGAAAAGACACTCATTTCTTGAAAAGACAAAGAGAAGGCAGTTTTTGCTGTCAGGGAACTTATTTTCTGAAAGGAGAGAGAAGACACTAACAAAAGCGAAAAAGAACAAGAAACTCTTAAAATCTAGAAACTAGTTTGGTTCCTACAACCGAAGCAGCTCTTTGAGCTTCTTCAAAGTGAATAACGAGACGAACAGAGCACAAACATTAAAAATCTTTTGGACCCAGCTTTCTAGAAACTGACCATTTCTAATACCTGACTGTAACCGCGCACACCAAGTACCGATTAATTAAGCAGAAAGCCGGGACCGAGGGCCCGCGCGACGGGGCGTGAGGACCCCGCGGGCAGGCCGGACCCGGTGGAGGCCGCGCGTCACCCCGTCACCCCGCCGGCCGCCCGCGTCCGCGCCGCTCACCGCGCAGGCCGGCGCAGCACGGCGGCTCCCGGCAGCAGAAGAGGAACAGGCCGCGATGGAAGGCGTCCGCGCGGCCGGGCAGCGGCGCGTACAGCTGCAGCACGAAGGCCAGCGGGCGGCCGCACAGCGCGCAGGCCAGCTCCGCGGGCCCCGGCAGCCCGGCCGCGCCCAGCCACGCCGGCCGGCCGCCCACCTTGCTGGGAAACTGCTCGCTGCGCAGCTGCCAGGCCGGCGCCGCCTCCGCGAAGCCCAGCTCGGCCGCAGCGGCGCGCACGGTGGCCATGGCGCGCGGGGAGCCGGCCGCTCGCACTCGAGCGCCGCCCGGCCGGAAGGCGGAAGTCTGGGACCGGAAGGCGGAAGTCTGGGGTCAGAGGGCGCGTCCAAGCCGACCGAAGCGATTGGACAACAGGAGAGAGGGCGTGGCGAACCGGTCCCGTGACAGGCGTGGGGCGTGTCCTCCGCGTGAACCCTCGGAGCGGCCGCGACCCGGCTTCGGGGTCGGGTGCGTGGGGTTGTCACGTGCTCCGGAACGCGGGTTCTGGGAGCCTTGAGGACAGTCCGGGCTCGTAGTGCGGACACTCCAGAGCACACAGCCGCGCGCCTTCGGGGGGCGCCCCGGGGTCTCGCCGTGTGACCCGGGGCGGGGCCCGGTGTGAGGGAGCCGCTGCACGCTTCCTGGGTGTGCGCGCCGCCAGGGTTTAGGGCTGGGGTGAGCGGGACGTGGAGAGCGCGGCTGGGACAGCGTTGGAGCAGAAGGTTGAGGATGAGAAGGGAAGGGTTACTTAGGGTTTAGGGGCACGGCCTAAGGTTAAGGGTTACGAGGGACTAGGACTCGGGGCTGTGTTTAGGGTTAGGGTTCGTACGCGGAATGGGGGGTTGTCCTTACGGTTTAGGGGTTAGGGCCCAGGTTGTGGTGTTATGGTGCTTAGGGTGAGGTCTGGGTCCAGATTAGAGTTAGGGTTAGTGGTTAAGAGTTACTGTTAGGGGTTAAGGGTTGGGGTTTGCGTTTAGAGGGTTGGGATTTCGAGGGCTAGGGGTTTGGGGTTGGGTAACGTTAGGGGTTAGGGTTTGGGTAATTTTAACAGCATAGTTACAAGTGCCCCGTTTCTGGCATCTCAGCGTCTTTCTGCAGAGTCCTCAGACCCAGGAGGCCCCTCATGTGGATAAGCGCCTGGAAGAGCAAACTTTAGTGTGGTCACCACCCTCGTTCCACGGGTCGCCAACCAAGGGAAAAGTCTCTGTCGCTGGGGTCAGGATAACCCGAGTGCATGTTAGGACATGTGAGCAGGAGCTCTGGTTTGGGGTTAAATAAAGTGTGTGCGTGATGAGGGTGTGGGCACAAGGAGCCTGTGGACTTTGAGGCGCAAAACCCAGCTGGGTCATCTCAGTCCTACAGCTCAACCATAGCCTCGGGAGCTTATAGACAGTATGAGAAGAATTTAAGTGATGTGCCAGGTGTTCCAACCGTTGTCAAACACTACTTTTTTAATACTGTCCCTAACCATGGAGGGGTATGTTTGTTACTATTACCAACTGTCAGATGGAGAAGCTGAGGCACAAACATAATTGCTCGCAAATCTTGCACCTATAAAGTACAAGTAGTATCATCTCAGCATTTCTGTGGACCAGGAATCCAGGCACAGTTTGGCTCAGTGCCTTTGCCTCAGGGTCTCTCTGAAGCGGGCTGTATTTCAACTGAAGCTTGACTGGGGCAGATTTGCTGCCAAGTTCATTTGTGTGGTTATTGTTAGGATGCAGTGTAGACAGAGCTTGAATTTTTGTTTGTAGGCCTGGTTATTTCCTAGGTTCTCCCCTCTGGGGCCTCTCCATGGGGCAGCTCAAAACACGTACTAGCTCTCCCCATTCTAGAGAGAGGGAGACAGAGACAGAGAGAGAAAGAGAAAGAGGGAGAGGGAACTCAAGCAGGATAGAAGTGGAAGCTCTTGTCATTAAACGTGGACCTGACACCCTGTCACCTTGGCTGTGTCCCAATGTTTGGCAGCCAGTCACCGGCCACTTGGATATGCAGGGACGATCACGCCAGGAGGCAGGACTTGCTGGAGCCATTGTGGAGGCTGCCGCCACATGGACTCGTGTGAAGACTTGGTCTGATCCTGGGTTTGACAGGACATTGCAGGGTTTTAGGCCAGGGGATGACAAGGTCTGGATTTCCTCTCCCTTCAACCCCTCAAAGGTGCAGGCCTGAAAATGAGGCTGAGATGGGCAGTGAGTTCCCCCAGATCACAGGCTGGAACGCAGGCCCGTCTAACTGGTGTCCCATGCTGCGACCCACGCGTACCTCCCCCACTTCTGAGTCTGTGCATCAGACTGTGACGCCAGCCCACGGGCGTTGTGGTCACGAGCTCTTCTCCGCCTTCTGATGTGCACAGGATACGGTCTCTAGCATCACCCCCATGGTGCTGGGGGTGGGGGAGGGGAGACTGAGAGGCACAAAGGGTTCCAGGACACAGAACGGGTCAGAAAAAGTGGTCTGCACTCAGCTGTCTCCTTAAAGCTGGGGACCTGGTACGTTCCCCCGGAGCTGTGGGGAGTGTACAGGTGAGGGAATTACCTGGGTGAGGGCAGTGAGTGGTCAACAGCCCAGAGGGGACGTTGGCTGGCTTTGGAGGAAGGGGCCCTGGTTAGGGAACCTTACAGAGGTGACTTCACTTCTTTGGTGACAGACACCAATAGAAATTAGAACTCTGGTAACCAGGCACCCACATCCACAGAGCCATTGCCCTCTGTGGCTCACTTGACCTCAAACGCTCGAGAGAGCAGGATGTTCCCTTGTTTCTCACCTTCATGAGGCCCTGGGCTGAGGGAAGCCCAGAGTGAGGGTCGTTCCTGTTGCTCCAGACACTGGCCCAGCCCTCGCTTCCAGCACCTCTGGTCATCAGGCACAAGGCACCCTGAGGTCACACAGGAAGCTCATGGCAGGCCAGGCCAGGCCCCAACTGTGAACCCACCTCACCTGGGCAGCCCCAACCCCTCACCCGTGTCATGTGTGCGTATGTGTGTTGTGGGGTGATGAGGAAGATCTCAGGATAAGGGACACCCATCCTGACAGGAGCAGGGTGTTAGGTGTTGAAAGTCTTGTGAGTCTGCTGTGTTCATCCCCCAGTCATGGCTGGCAGGAGGGGAAGGTGGGTGCCGGGGACGAAGCTCCTCTATTCCCTTGTTAATCCCTGTGCCATCGCATCCCTCCCCTGGCTGGAGGCCTGTGCAGATGCCCCTCTGTGCCCGATCTGGGGAGCAGAGCTTGTCGTGGGCATGTCCCCTGTGTGGACAACCGTTGGGCATTGTCCTTGCAGAGCTCCGGCCGGAGACCGCGGAGAAGCTGGTGGGTGGGGATAGCCGCTGCCTC